>CM038796.1:82368524-82593554 GCA_021764765.1 Vicia sativa | reverse complement strand
ATTTTCATCGTTTTTTGGTGGTCAGATAACTTGCTCTTTTTGCTGTAGTAGCTGGCGACAAGTTCTCCGCATTCACAATTTTCTTTACCTTCGCTTGGTAGATCGGATGGTCGGGTTATAGTAATAGTATAAAGCGTATCAATGAGATTCGGTGATTTCGCAGTTGTTACGTGGTGTGTGTGCAAATACATAGTGGAGGGGTGATAAAGAAAGAAAACAAACAATTGAATGTAAAATCCAACGATTTTATTGAATGAAAATACGCAAACGATATAATAACCTCGTAACGAGCCATGATGTTTTGTAAGGTACTAGGTAGTTATTGTTAAATATAAAATACGGAAAGTAAAACAAAAAAGAGCAATTATTTCGTTAAAGGATATTGGTATGACGTTGGCTTCCAATTGCTGAGTTTTTGTTCGAGTTGGATCCACTTGCCGATGTCAAGTGTGTTGCCGCTTTTGGTAGCATGGATTCCACTTGCTGATGTAGTGGAGTTGCCGAATGCTTGTGCGTATCATCTTCGACTTTGATGGTGAAGCCTAAAACTGTATTTTGCTTGATGGAAGGAAGATCGGGAGTCAAGATTATCTCTTGTTCAATAAAGCATTGTGCATCTTTCACGAGGCATTCTAGTGTAGCTTGTGTAATTTCGTGAGTAACAGAGAGTCAAATGCACGATTGGAACTGTTTCAAAAGCTTGACAAGGAGTCTTAAAGAATTCACCTCCATTCTGTATTGTAAGGACTGAGATGATTGACTATACTGCTTTCTTCTTCACCACATACTATAACAATTTTCCTTTTCACTAGGTACTTTAGCTTCCGATGTAAGGTAGAGGTAACAACCTCAATTGCTCTTCGTGGTGGTATAATTTGTTTTTCTTGCTGTAGTAGCTCGACAAGTTTTCCGGCACAATCTTTCTCACTTTCGTTTTGGTAGATCGGATTATCGTCATATTTAGAAGATAGCTTATCAATGAGATTCTGAGTGATTCGCATTGTATCACGTGGGTGTGTAAGAAACATATAGCTTTTTGAGGGGTGATAAAGTAAAGAAAGAAAATAAACAATTGAATGCAAAATTCAACGAATTTATTGAATGAAAATACGAAAACGATGTATAATAACCGTGAACGAGCCATGATGCCCTGTAAGGCACTAGTTTTGGAGTTTATTGTTCAAAATATAAAATACTAAAAGCAAAAAAAACAAGAGCAATTACTCTGCTAAAGGATATTGGTATGACGTTTCCTTCCATTGCTGAAAGCCCTTTTGTTCTGAGTCAGCATCCATCGGCTCAATGTCGTTGTTGCCGTTTTCTATAGCATGGATTCCACTTCACGGCGATGTAAAGTGGAGTTGGCCGACACGCTCGCTGCGGTATCTTTCTGACCTCGATGGTGAAGCCTCAAATCAGCCTTTGATTGAAAGGAAGATCGGGAGCTGACCCAAATGAAGATTATCTCCTTGTTCACAAAGCATTGTGCATCTTTCAATGAGGCCATCCTAGGCAGAAGCCAGGTAACTTCAGAGGCAATGTGAGAGAGTCAACAGTATGACTCGAATGTTTTCAAAAGCTTGACAAGGAGTCTCAAAGAATTCACCTCCATCTCGAGGTATCGAAGGACCGTAGATGATTGACTATATACTTTTCACCACATACTATAACAACTTTCCTTTCACTAGGTACTTTAGCTTCGATGCAAGGTAGAGGTAACAACCTCAATCGTTTTTCGTGGTCAGTATAACTTGCTCTTTTCTTGTCAGAAAGGTACCGACAAGTTCTCTCGGTACTTCACAATCTTCCTCACTTTCGTTTCTTGGTAGATCGGATTATCGGGTCATATTTAGTAATAGCATAGTCATGTATCAATGAGATTCGGAGTGATTTCGCAGTATCACGGGTGTGTAAGAAACACATAGCTTTTGAGGTGATAAAGTAAAGAAAGAAACAAACAATTGAATGCAAAATCCAACGAATTTATTGAATGAAAATACGTTAAACGCATGTGATAATAACCTCGTAAACGAGCCATGATGCCCCGTAAGGTAACTAGGCTTTAGAGTTTATTGTTCAAACATAAAAAATACGAAAAGCAAAACAAAACAAGAGCACTATTCTCAAGCTAAAGGATATTGGTATGACGGCTCTTCCAATTCCGAGCCCTTTGTCCGAGTCGGGAAGATCCACTTGCCGATGTCGTAAGTCGTTGTCGCTGCCTTCTATAGCATGGATTCCACTCGCCGATGTGAAAGGAGTTGGCCGACACGTCATGGGGCGATCATCTTTCTTCTTTGATGGTGAAGCCTAAACCAGCCTTTGTCGGATTTGAAAGGAAGATCGGGAGTGATTCAAACAAAGACTATCTCCTTGTTCAATGTTAACAGGCATCTTTCAATGAGGCCATCCTAGTGCGAGTTGGTAACTTCAGAGTTGTGAGAGTCAATGTGCATGACTGGGAACTATTTCAAAAGCTTGACAAGGAGTCTCAGAATTCACCCTCCATCTCGAGGTATCGGAAGGATCGTAGATGATTGACCATACTTCTTCACCACATACTATAACAACTTTCCTTTCACTAGGTACTTTAGCTTCTCGATGCAAGGTAGAGGGTGCCACTTGCCCCATGTATCCAGGGCGCCCAAGTAGTAAGAGTAAGCTGGACGGATGTCCATGACAAAGAAAGTGGAATCAAAAGTACGGAACCGATTGACAGCAAGAGTGAGCTTTTCCTGCTCGCTAGAACCATCAAAAGCTCTCACAATTATGTCAATGGGCTTCGTAACCAACCCTTCAACGCTGCAAGTCGATCAAAAGCGCTTCGTAGGATATTCAGAGCGTAACCGTGATCGACCAAAACATGAGACAATGTAACGCCTTGCATTCAATGTAGATGTGCAAGGCTTGTTGTGTTTTTTCCCAAGGGAGTCAAATCAAGACGAGAAGCCTAGGCCGCTTGTTGGCAGCCAGCTAGCAATACAAACTTCAAACCGGGTCGTAGTAGTATCTTTGCGGCACGTGAGCATTCTTCGTAAACTTCACCAGGCTAGTATGAGCCTCGTGAGCACAAGAGCAGAGCAAGATGGATATCTTGGACGAGTCTCGTCTCAACCTGCTCCACAACATTGTAGTCACTCTTCGATAATCTTTAATTTCTCCATTTCTTGTTCGAGGTGTCCTTAGTAACTTCCTTTGGTACTTCGCGGGCGGTAGGATGAGTCACCGTTCTTTCCCTCTAGCTGGGGAAATGATTGAATAGCCGGAATGCGAATGGAGTCGTAGTGTCTTTGGAGGAGAGATATTCCGAGAGAAACCCTTCCGCTCTCGTCACCTTACTTGATCCGTGATGTCACAATGTCGAATGGTAGCTTCAATGGTCAGATCTTCAATGGTCGAGGATCTTGTTTCGACACCATGATAGTAAACATCACCCATAATTCCAAGGGATAGCTTTGTTAGAGGAATATGGAACCGTTTTGAGAAGTAATTATGAGAGGTGCCACTCAGGCACGTAATCGCAGAGGAAATCCTTATGGTGTTAACATCAAGATAGTCTTCGGGAAATCGTCACCCCATCCGGCCGCCAACGTCTTCAATAGAATCTTGTAGCCCTGTGAACAAAGCAGTACTTCACCATGTAATCATACTTTCCACTGCTGCCCTAAGGTGTCCCATGATTGGGGTGGTTGTTTCATTCGTGATTGTCAATCTTTAACTTAGACATTTCTTCACACAACTTCTACATTGTGTGGTTTTAGAAATAGTATCTCACTCGCTGTCCATCATGCACCGAACACGCCTTCTCAACCAAGACAACCATCGTGCATGGGCACCAACGACAATTCTCCGGGCATCCCGGTCGACACATCTTGTAGCAAATTCTTCTTAATACCATCGAGGAATGGTCAAGTCATCTATGTTGAAAACATAAGTATCATCGCCAACAAGATTGGAACTCTGCATGGTTAGGCATAGGCGCGCTGATCACATTCGAGTTTCAACAGAGGATCAAATTCAATCGCTTAGCTTCAATCATGTCTTGAATCTTGTTCTTCGTAGCCCAACAATCATCAGATCGTGTCCGTGGCTACGGGAATGAAGCAATACCTTAGCATTAGGATTGTATCCTGGAGAAGAAGTGTTGCCATTCTTTGAGAGGATCCTCAAGGTAATCACCCGCTTCAACACGTGTTGTAGGCTCATGCAGCATGTTGATCTTTGTAAACCGCTCTCGGGCGCCGCTCGCCACGCCGCTGTTGTCTCACCGAGGTCATTGATGTAGGATCGAGATCACAACTTCCCCACAGACGAGCGCCGTCGGTCTTGGCTCGACTTTTTCTCGACCATACAAGATCGACTTCTTTTCTACCACCAAAAGATCTTTTGTCGCATTCAAGATATCTTTACCTAATCTTTCCACTCGATACCGCCAATACGTCATTGTCAAAGACGACCGGTGAATCCGTCAAGAGTTTCCAATCGATGATTAAAGAATGGCCTCGCCGTTGTTCCATGAAACATATCAACCAACCCCTATTGGACAAGGGTGGTTGAACTCATCGCCAGATCTCCATTTCTCGAGCATACCCTTGAACTTCTCGTCACGACCCATGACATGCTTTGTAGTTGCACGCAGTGGGTGTCAATTCAGCATTGTACTCATCATTCCAGAAAGATCAACTAAGTCACCCAAGTACCTGGACACGGCCATTTCTAGCTAATAATACCATTCCAATTCGTTCCTGACAAACTCTTGAAAATAGTGCATCCACAACTTTCCGCCAGGGACTGATCTTCCCGACAGGATTTCAAATGCTTTAGGGCAAGACATGCCATCATACTTAGCAAGACATGTCGCCGCAAGGGATCGACCTTTGTAACGTCTGCCCATGTCGAGAAGACCAACAACCTTCTTCTTTCTCGTTGATGAGCTTCTTCGATCTTCTTGGCCTTGGACCAAGTCAAACATCCATCGAACCGAGCTTCGAGCTCGAGATCTTTGATGACGCTCAAGAGCCATTTCGCTAAAATAAATAGCGAGCAAATGAGAAAACCAATCTTCAATGTACCGTGATGCAATGTTGTGCTATGATATGCAATGTTTAGCGGATGCAATGCAATGTTTTCAAGGACCTTAGAGATTTAAATTTGTTAAACAAGCAATGAACAAACATTTATTAGTACTCTTTTATTCTTTTTCTTTTAAGTACAAAAGATAGTTCAAGACAAGAACAATAAAAGCATAAAAATCCGAAAGCTCTAAGTCTCCCATGGGCGCCTCTGGTGCCGAGGTAGCGTTGATGCTTCGCCCTCATGAAGTAGCTTGGTCAACTCTAGCACTTTCTTCTCACTTGCATAACACCGAGCTTCAAAGGTATCCTCTCTTCTTGTGAATCCATGATCTCTTCAAGTCTTCAAAATCAGAGGCATGTCGATGGAGAACAAGATAGTGGTACGCCACCTATAGCAACAGTTCCATAATTACCGGTAAACAGCGTGAATGGCATCATGAGGTTTTGAGCTCGAGCTCTCACCCATTTGAGGTAAGGTTCCCAAGGAATGGCTTTTGTGTCCCAAAGTCTTGGTATCGCCTTCTTACCATGCCCCAAGCGTATGAACCTTCGCTTGCACTCGAGATCGTGATTGTAGTCGAACACAATATCTTGAGAAGCATATATCATGGACCATCTCTTCGAGCAAAACCAAACCGACGAGAGCTAGAGAAGGGTTGTAAGTAATACTCCCTTATACCAAGTAGTGGTACATTAGGGAATTCTCCACAACGCCAATGAAGGTGAAGTCCTTTGAGAGAAAAGACTCCAACGGATGTCCAATGAGAGAGTGACATTAACCTTTGAGACCACTTCATTCTTTGTTCATTCTTCAAACCGATGGAGGAAGGTGCAAAACCACTTGGAAAGTAACGGATACAACACATGAGGGTTCCTTGTCTTTAGTAGTACGAGTGTGGAGAGAATGTAGGATATCTCCAAGTAAAGTAGGCAATCGGATCGGGTAAGGAACAACTTGATGGCGCTGACATCTATAAATTGATCCGAGTTAGGAAATAGAACCAAACCATAGATTAGCAAGGCCACAATGTCTTCAAATGCATGGAAACTCATAACTTTGAGGAATTCCTGCTTTCTTAATTAGGAACTTCGCAAGTAAACCCTTAACTCCACTGTTTCCCAATTGGCTTCAATGTCCGAGCACTTAAGATGTAAGCGATGCGATGTCTTCATACTTAGGAACCTTTTCCAAACCGGTGAATGGCATTTGGTCAAGAATAGGTACCCCAAGTAGCTTAGAGAACTCTTCCAAAGTAGGAACCAACTGATAATCTGGGAATGTAAAGCAATGGTGTCTCGGATCAAAGAACTGGAATAGGACATGCATCATATCTTCTTCAAAACCGGAGATAACCAAATCAAGTAAACAACCATGTCTTTTGATGAACTGAGCATGGTCGGGAATTTCTGAAACCAATTCTTTGAGCTGAGAAGGTATACCCATGAAGTTGATTCGGATGGTCTTTCTAGAAGCCATAATTCCCTACAAAACAGAGCAAAGATAAATCCCTAGGTCCTTGAAATAGTTAGAAATGATATGCAAAATGCAAATGATGTCATGATGTCATGTTTGACACACACAAACAATTCATACAATGAGCCTAGGGTTAAGGCTTGCAAGAGGTATAGGTGATTACCCCACCAAGAGTTTGAGTTGGTTCATCCTGTCCAATAATAGTAACCTGTTCTAGGAATCTCACATCGCTGATCTTTCTCGAGGCGCTTATTTCAATGTGACTACCAAGTGGTCGATCGAAAATATCCCAAAAGTCTCGATCTCAATGAGCGTAGCATCGAGTATCAACCCTGTCTACACTCAAAGCCGCCATCTCACTACCTTCTAATGGCCAAGATGGGTCAATTAAGGTTCTAAAAGTTTAGTTAGCGCTTGATGACACCATGAAGAAGCCAAATACTATCCTCAACTTGGGAATGAAGAGTATCAGGACATCCAAAGTGTCACGCTAACGTAGCCATCATGTTGACCGCTTTCGATAACGCCTAACGGTCGCGACGATTTATGCTACTTACCTAAAAGGAAACCCGGATCCGGGTGTAGGATCCCCCACAAATATAATACCCAAGCAACCCTTAAAGATAAAGCAACGAAGTCAAACAGAAAAGCAATAAAGGTGATCTAGAAATCCCTAAGGTAATTCTCTTTAGGTGTCTCCCTACAGAGTCGCCAGCTCAGAACACGGTGAACTCGACTTTGTAGTTTTTGTATCGCAAATGTGCGGATAGCAAGAGTCGCCATCGACTTTTATTTTATCCAATTAAGGGAAGGTAAAAGTATGAAAAAGACCTTCGTTAGATTCTCGAGTAAGGAGAAGGTTATGAAAAGGGAAGGTATTAGCACCCCTTTCCATCCGTAGTTATCTACGGCCTTAGTTGCTTTAGATCACTTTAAAATTGTGCTTTCTCGTGTTTGACGAAATGTTTTGAAAAGGTATTTCGCTTTGACTTTGTAATGATTCATGTAGGAATGTATACAAAGTGTTCGGAAATGTTTTCTTTTTGAAAAGAGTTTGAACTTTGACAAAGTGTGAAGTGTGAAAAGTATTTGATTCAAGAAGCAACTAAAAGTCTTATTACCTACTCGTAATGGTCGCTGTTATTTTATTTTCCTTTAGAATAGTGCTATCCATATCATTAGTTGATAGGTAACCCTATTCGCTGGATGTAAGCGGACATTCAAGGACATCGGATGGTCATAGAAAGCAACTTGTAGGAAGTATCCTAGCACATTCAAGGGACTATCATCATTTTCAGAGGCGCAATCGAGGGTCAAGATCATGTATTCGTGAGGCTTACATCGTGGGTCTTATGATCTTTGTATCGAAGGGACTATGATGATTTGTTTGAAGGCAACGGTGCTAGAATACCTCTACGCTCGAGGGACATGACCATATTTGAATTGTAAGGCAACGAGAGAATTACCCTAAGGGGTGCATGTGGGAAAGAGTGTGTTGAATTTAGATTCATGTTATCTTGAAAATTAGAGTGAGCTATTGTTCAATTTTAGTCTTGCCATACACGCCTAATTACTAGCAATTTATAGGGTGCGAAATCAAAATGCGAATGTAAAGATGCGGAAAGATAAATGTCCCACGCTATTACATGGCTTAAGTATACATAATTTAAACTTATGGAAAATAAAACCTAATTTAAACTATTACATCCCATGAGCAATTACATTATTGAAAAAGAAAACAAGAAAAGAAACCGTCTCAAACGGAATAACTGTGAAAAGATAAGAAAATCGAAAATACGATGAAATCAATAAGAGGAAAATATTAGTAAAATGCAAGTTTTAGATGAGAAAAATATGACATGCCGAAATAACATAAATATGCTAAAATAATTTTTTGGGATTTTTTTGGATGCAATTTAATAATTAAAAACTAATTATAATTGATTTAAATGCTAAATTATGAATAAAAATAAATATGCATGCAAAATTATATTTTTTAATTTTTTAAATTAAAAAGTATTTTCTGAAAATAAATGCAAAATGAACAATATTTTTGATGATTTTTAATGCATGAAATAAAATATTGAAATAAATTAAAATAGATGCAAAATATTAAATAAATATGAAAATAGAAAATATTTGAAAAGGTTGAGTTTGGAAAAAGAAATCAAACCGGTCCCGGAGATTCGAATCGAGACCTTTGGAGTATCTTTCGAAGCGCCTTAACCACTAGGCGGTGTGCGCGGTGTTTCGAGCGAATGGAAAAAACAAGTGTCACTCGCCTCTTGCGCTGCATTTCTTCTCCGATTTGAATTTTAAAAGTCGGTTGGCCATTTTACAACCGCTAATTCAAAATCAAACACATAATATAAATAAATTTAAGACCATGGTTCGACTCACATCATCCAATGCATTGGTACTAGTCTCGTGGTCCAATTTTTCCTAATAAGCCAAACCCTAAATCGAGCTCGTGGAACCCTAGTTATGGCATATTACGCTTCGTGCCATGGAAATGCAATTAACCTGCCCGATCGCTTGCAAACTTTGTTCTAAGCATGAAACAAAACAAAACTTAATAATGCATGAATAATGACGTTTCACGATTTTGAAAATGTATGAGTGGATGGTTTTGATTGAGGGTTAGGTAGAGGAAGGAATGCAATGGTATAAGAATGAATGGAAGCTGGAACTAGGATTGCAAATTGTGTGCCACGGTTTTGAGTTGCAATAAGGGTTTCTCCACCAAATTCTCACCCTAATTGTGGCATGAGTTATGTATATATAGTAGAAGGATTTGGAGTTGATTTGAGGAAGAAATCATCACTAATCAATGCAAATCAAATTTGATTTTTGTACAAAATCAAATTTTCAATTTTGATTAATTTTCAATCCAATCTTGCCATATCAATCCAAATTTCGAAATTTGCTGGCTTTATTGAGTTGCTTGGATCTCAAGGAAGAGAGAAAAATCAATTTTGCATTTAATTTTGATTTTATACCTTATTTTTAAATTTAATTTGTATTTAAATGAATAAATTCCAAATTAAATAGAAAAATAAAATAAAAATTCGTGGCATTGGGCTTGGATATTCCCAATTGTATAAGGAACAAGTTTGAGTGAAGAAAAAGTAAGCCCATTTGCAAAATTTTGATTTTCCGAAGCATCTCTTTGTGCATCTCTTCAAAATTGCCCAACTTGTGAATGGTGTATCTTGCTCAATTTTCCACATTTTTGAGTGTTCTTGGACTTTTTGGAAATCTCTAAGAGTCCTCTAACCAACCTTTTTGGTCTCATCTCAATTGGAGTTTCCATGCTCAATATATCCTCAAAACAAAAAAGTTGACTTTTTGTTGACTTTGAAAAGGACATGTAATGTTTTGAGCCATACCTCTCAAATGAAGCATTTTGTGGATATTCTTGTGAGACATGAAGTGGTAGAGAATTGAATTTCCTTCAAAACAAGAGGTGGTGGAAAAATTTCTGATAAAGTATGAAGAAGTTATGATCAGTCAAAGTTTGGTTGACTTTTCACCTAAACCCTAATTTAGAAAGTTCGACTTTCGAGCAAATCTTGAGTTTTCTTGATGAATCATGATCAACCCTTGATCAAATGATGAATGTAACTTTAAAATGAGGATGTTGACCAAAAATTATGAAGTTTGATATGTTGACAGTTGACTTTTGTCCAATACAACCGATTTTCAACCATCCGAGCAATTGTGAGGAAACTTGACTTGTGAGGCTTGAAACTTGACATGGAGAATCTTTGAAGCATATGAGGAGGCATGATGAACATTGGAGATGTTGGAAGTCCATCCGAGTCGAGAATTGCCAAACCCTAGTTTGGATTGATTGTCTAGGAGAGAGTTTTGTCTGATCAACTCTTGAAGAATCTTTGAGCATGGATGTATGAGATATCTTGAGAAGATGGAGGGCAAATTTTGGGGTATGACACTTGCACGTTTGGATTTGTATTCCTAAAGGAAAGAAGATTATATTTCACTAATCTCTGCACTTCTGCTTTTAATGCTATGCAATGCTCAAGATCATGGCCTAGTGCCCCTTGGTGAAAAGGGCAAGATACATCCGCTTTGTACCACCATGGCAATTTTTCTGGGACCGGAGGTGGTGACCTTGTCTGTACCATATTCCTTTCTATTAATGCAGGGTATAGTTCTGAATACGTCATCGGAATTGGGTCGAATTGCAAGACCCGAGGCGCACAGTTTTGATTGTTAAACTGCTGAGCCTGCTGGACGAGGCCGCTGAGTTTGTTGAATTTGCGAATCATGAGCAATTCGTGTTTGACTTGTGTTAACAGCGGTTATGGAAGCTACCGCCGTTGATTGACATTTTTTCGTGGTTTCCCTCGGGATACCATTCCTATGTCATGTTCTTTTTTCTTTGGAAAACTGGTCCCAACCTTTCTAGTTCCACTAGAAGATCCCGCCTCTTTGGTTAGGCGTCCGGTTCGAACTCCTTCCTCTAACCACATTCCCATGCTTACCATCTCGGTGAAATCTCCGGAAGCGCTGGCGATCATTCATTCGTAGTAGAATGTACCAAGAGTGTTTAAGAATACCTGGTCATCTCTTTCTTCTAATGGGGTTGACTTAAGCATTTCTCCATCGCTGAGCGTATTCCTTGAATGTCTCTTCCTTTTGAGACATGGAGCGGAGTTGATCCCATCGGGGCCATATCCAAGTTGAACTTATATTGTTGTACTAAAGCTTCACCTAAATCATTAAATGTTTGGATATTCGCTACTGTTCAGTCCCATGTACCACTTCACAAGGCACTGTAAGACTGTCTTGAAGTAGTGGATTAACAACTCGTGATTGTCATTGTACGTAGACATTTTCCGCATACATCGTGAGATGACTTTGTGGATGGAGTTTTTTGTACTTTTCAAAGTCGTGACTTTGAATTTTGCGTATCCTTACGCGAGGAACTAAGCAAAGATCCCGGCGCTTTTCCCAAACAATTCTTTTCCACGGATCGCTTTAATTTCGTCGCATTTTGAGGAGTTGTTTCGGAGAGTTCCATCCGCCACGAGGATTCGTGTTGTCTCTCGAATATGGTGAACTTCTTCATCCGGCAGAGTGTGTACCACAAGTCGAGTTTGTCATGATCGGCCGAGGAACCGCCATTGTTACTTGGAAGAGTTATTCCATGTTGCGGAGTAAGTGGAGTTTTGCTGCAAAGGTATTTCAAGCGTGGTTGTTCGTGATTGAGAAGTCGTTGGCGAAACCGATGCCAAAGTTGAAAGGCATGCCCATGGATAACCTTTCGCATATCAAGAGTGAACTATCGCAACAACATGAAACCGAGTAGTAGTGTCTCTCGAATTTGTTTTGATTTTGACCGCCGACGCGACCGACTTTATGCCGCCAATGAATTGACCAAAGAAGTGAGTCTCTCCACCTCTTCTCATAGTGTTGTCACTGTGCTACGAAGCTCAACATTTTCTTGCTCAAATCCTTCCATTACTTTTCTTCTTTTGAACGTGTATCGAATGTTCGAGTAGGCTGTGGACGTGGTCGAGAAACTCTAAGACGCGACAGTTTGGCGATCTTTTTCTATCTGTTGAAGAAGTTCCAAAAGATCAAACTCTAGATAATAGACTCAATATGCAAAGTATGATGCATGATTATGAATGTAAAGAAAGATTTCCAAAGAATTTACGCTAAAAGAGAAATTCCTTGGCAAATATTGGGATGGAAAACACACATTTTATTAATTACTGAAAGGAGATTACAACAATTTTGTTTTTGAGCATTGCTCACACAAATGATAAAATAAATGATAAAAAAAATTACAATCTAAACTAATTAATCGTCCTCGTCGGATGAAGATCCAAAGGCTTGATGTAGCTTCAAATTCAGGATTTCCTTCCCATAGTGAGCTTTTAGTTCAGCTTTTTTGGCTTTTAGCTTGCTAATGACTTTCTTCCACTCGCCGAGGGATGGTTGTCATTTCCTCAAGCTTTCTTTTCCTTTCTTTGATGTATCTTTTGATCGTTATCTTTCTCGAATCTTCTCATCTTTCTCCATGAGCCATTCATCTTGGAAGTAGAGCTCTTTTCATGATCTTTGACTTGCTTCTTGAGCTTCTCATTTTCGAGATCGCCTTAATGAATTTGTTTTCCAAAGCTTCTTTCTCAAGTCTCATCTTGGCCAAAGCTTCTTGGTATTCTCCCATAGTCTCAACGGAAAAATTATTGATTTGAAGTCGTTGAGAACATAGGTTCTTCATAAGCATAAGGCATTCGTAATTCCTTCGCTCTTTCTTTATCCAAGAAGTGTAGATTTCCATGGCTACACAATTCTTTGCTTTCCTTTTCCTTCCTCCGGATGTGATGCCAAGCTCGATCATTCGGCTTTCAAACCTGAGAATCCTCTCCTTCATAATAGAAGTAACTCTCATCAGAAACCAAGAGGTTTACTAGAGTTTGTGTATCCGAGTTGACGTCTCGCCAAGAATGGGTTGTAGTTGATTCCTCCTTTCATACCAATGAGAGGTACGTTGGCAAATTCTCCACAGCTCTCAATGATTTCCATCTCATTGTCTGCTAAGGTATACCAATGGATATCGTCGTTTGTAAGAGACATGAGTCTTCTTGACCAATGCCAATCGTCTTTGTTTTCACGGAAGATAGGAGATTTAGGCAAGTGTGAGACAATCCATTTGAAGAACAGAGGTACACAACATACGATAGTTCCATCCCCTTGATGATTCCTATGGTGAATGGAGAAGTACGTGTCACCAAGAAAAGTGGGAACGGGATTTCCAATCAGAAAGATACTTATGGCGTTGATATCAACGAAATTTGGGACGTTAGGAAACAATACCAATCCATAGAGGAGTAAAGCTAAAATAGCTTCAAAGGCTACAATACTACCGGCCTCAGAGAATTTAAGAGCCTTCTCCATTAGGAATTTTGAAGTTAGTCCTAAGAGTTTTCCTCTGGTAGTTAGGTTTTTGTCTATCTCAGATTTCTTTAAGTGAGTCATCGTGGCGATGACTGGTGACTTAGGAATGGCTTCCAAACCATTGAAAGGCACTTTGTCTGATACTGAGATACCTAGTATGTGCGCATACTCTTCCAAAGTAGGCATCAACTGATAGTCAGGGAAAGTGAAACATGTAGATCGGATCAGAATCGAACGAAAGTTTTGAGAAGTCCTTCATCAACGTTAGTGTTCAGAATAGTTAAAAGAGTTCCATAGCGTTTTCTAAAATCCGAGGGATCTTCTACCAAGGATGCTAACTCTTTTAACTTTCCTACATCAGGAATTCTAAAACTGTATCTTTTGGTGAACCTTCCTCTGACGTCCATCACTCTAACCTAAAATATTTACAAAGAAAAATCTCTAAATTCTTTGGAAATGGGAAGAGAAATGAAGTTTTTGAATGAATGCATGAATGCGGCAAACATGGTTAGTAGTTATACACACGGTCAAGCGTCCGAAGTCACGAGCATGAGGCCAACGATAAGAATCAAACGTGGGTAAGTTCTAAGGGCTTATTCATCTGTGAAACGGATTCTACTGATAATACAGGCTCAACACTTCTCTTTGGAATATTATCGGATTTGTTGAATACTCGATGGTCCAATAATATTTTTCAAGAGAAACTCGCCTGATCGTAGTCTCGCATGACAATTATTCTAGGCTTACGCCCGAATAATTTCTGCACTACATCCTAAATGGCCAGGATGGGTTATGTGTTCTACAGCCACTCAACTTCGTTAGTTCTCTTGAAAGCAAAATGTCTTCGCAAATACTTGCTAAACACAAATACTCCCAAGACAACCTCCACTGAGAGAGGGATCTCAAATTAACTCCGTAATCGAGACTTCTCACAAGTTAATAGGACTATACCCCACCTAGATCTTAAAATGTTTCTTAAATCCAGTTAGATTTCTTTCCATCGATGAAATCGCGAAAACACACAATAAAGAAAAACAGACAGATGCACAATATGAAAGCTTAACCCCTTTGTTTCTTTTTGAAAACAAAAAAAAGCTTGATGGTCTTGAGCAGATTCTTTTTTTTTAAAAATCAAAGTTTCAGCGTACTCCCCAGCAGAGTTGCCATTTTTCCTGTTCGCGTTAAAAAGTGACGCGCTAGGGAATTGAATATGAATTCAGATTCTCTGGCTCGAAACGATTTACACTTTTGATTTGTTTATAAAGATGCCGCGAGCATCAAGCTTTATTATTTTCAACACAAGAAAAGATGATTTAATGATTATGAAAAAGGGGAAAGTTGTTAATACCCTCAATTGATTTTGATATGCGTAACGACTAGCGCAAACTAGACGCAACGCATTGAGGAGTATTATGGGTAAGGGGGTTTGTTATATAAAGGGAATAGATGGAGCACCCTAAATATATACAGTTATCTATAGCTTTATATATGAATATGTTTGATATGTTTGTGTGTTTTAATTGCTATTTCTATGATTGGGAAAGTTTCTCCTTTGGGATTTTAAGAAGGATAGATTATGTGGGATCCTAATGTTCGTTATTATTGTGCTCGCAAAGATCTTTGGATCTTCTGCGTACATATCCCTTAGTGGGAATCAGAGCATTTGTAACTCGGATCTACAGGGATCTATGGTTTGTTTGGTCTGAGGGGAGAAAGAAATTTGCTCGCCAAGGATGAGACCTTGTGCCTACGTATTCTCAAAAGGATGTTGAGAAAGTCAGAGCAATCGTAGTTCCCACTTATGCTAGTGGAAAGCAACGGGATGTTAGTAAGAGACACAGACGAATGTCATCTTAATGAAAAATGTATCTAATCTATTTCATCACATACATTTTTGAAAAGGTTTGATTGATTAAAATCTTTCGTCGTAAGTTATCGGTGTTTTGCTCGAGTGTACAAGCGTTACCACTTACATGTTTAAGAAAGATGTTTTGAAAAAAGATGATTAAATCTTTTAACTGTAAGCATTGGGTGTTTTGCTTGAGTGTACAAGCGTTTACCACTTACAACTAAGAGATGTTTTTTTGTTTGAAAAGAGTTTGGAAAGTTTTTGATTGTATGTGATGTGATAGATGAGATACTTATTCCATAGAGATGATAAACGTCTAAATCTCAAGGAGAAATTGATTGGATTAAAGGGATGCTTTTAAGAAGTCCGTGGGTCCTTGTATTGTAAGCCCAAGAGGACGCATTCCGAGGGTCATCGAGGGTCCTTGTACGAAGCTCAAGAGGAAGCTATAGGGTATGGCTGGCTTTGGCTTTAAAAGGGATTTCACCGGGAAACCATCCTTTTGGAATTAAGAGCAATTTCACCGGGAAATTATACTCTCAGGGTTCTATCTTAGCGCGGGTGATTCTTTGTATTGGAAGCCCAATAGGAGGCTGTTAAGAGATTTTGTGGTCTCTTTCATTGTATGATGCCCAAGAGAAGGCTAAACTCAATGAGGAGTTCTTTTGAACGAAGCCCAAGAGAAGGCTGACTCAACAGGGGAGTGTTGTCTTATATGAACCCTAAGCGGAGGCTAAACTCAGATGAATGAGTTTTCTTATATGAAGCCTAAGAGGAGGCTAAACTCAGATAAAATGAGTTACCTTGTACAAAGCCCAAGAGGAGGCTAACTCTATGGGGATGAGTTATCTTGTATAAAGCCTAAGAGGAGGCTAAACTGTGGGGAACCTATTGGTTAGACTATTTGTTATGTTATAACTAGACAGTTGTATAAACAAGTGTGTGTGTGTGTGTGTGATATGTATTCACAGGAGTTTATGAAGGAAATATAAACAAAGCATGATGTTTATTTACAAGAGTTTATGAAGGAAATATAAACAAGTGTCTGTGAAACGAACGTTTGAAACGAGCGTAACTTGATTATTTACAAGTTTGAATTGTGTACAAGGAAGTAAATATGTACACGAACGAGTATTTATGTACAGAGAAGGATGGATGTACATAGGAGGGTTGGGACTTACACCATAAGGGTGTCCCATTGGTTTAAAAGCAGTTTCACCGAGAATAATGCTCCTTTCAATACCAATCGTATTCAGTGTATATACAATCGAAACGGAAAACAAACGATCGAAGTTTATCTGTGTTTGAGTATTTACAGAAGTATTCGTATTATGTACAGGTAAAAAATTTGTATGTACATGAAGAGAATTTGATATGTACAAAGAAAATATGTATGTACATAAAGAATGTTGGGACTTACACCGTAAGGGAGGCCCATGATCGGTTAAGAAAAACGAGAGAAAACGAATTCGGTTTTATCGTTTTAAATCGGATCGATCATGGAAAAAGATGTAAGTTTTGGTGAAAAGTTTTGAAAA
This sequence comes from Vicia sativa, assembly GCA_021764765.1. Classification (NCBI taxonomy): domain Eukaryota; kingdom Viridiplantae; phylum Streptophyta; class Magnoliopsida; order Fabales; family Fabaceae; genus Vicia; species Vicia sativa. The sequence goes on along the minus strand of CM038796.1, from coordinate 82,576,685 downwards.
AAAGATCTTGAAAGTGTTTTTGAGAGATGAAATTTACTTACAAGAAGTTTTGAAAAGAATCGGGCTTCGAAAGTTTGAAAAAATCACCTTTGAAAGTGCTTTGAAACGTACTCAAATGTATCATTTTCGGCTCGATAAAAATATAATCGGATGAAAGTTTTTCTGAAATTTTTTGACACTATCTTAAAATAGATATGTTAATTGACATGTGTACAAAAAATCACCTCAAAATGAGGAGTTTTGATTGGGTTTTGAAAATGTCAAAGTTTGTAAAAAAAATACAAAAGTTTGGTAAAAAATGGTCCCATGGAGGCTTGAACCCGGGACCATTAGGCAAGGAGTGGCAAGAGAGTTTTAAGAGTGAGCTGGCAACCGCTGGGGCGGCAATACATCCGTGTATTGTGTTTAAACAAACTGAATATATTTTAAAACAAATATTTGAATTCAAAAAACGCGCGCAAGCCTTGTTCTTCTTCTCCAATCTTCAATCAGCCATGGATTTCGTGTTTCTTGATGAAATCAAACGATGTAAAGATCAAACTTGCTCGCTTCAAGCCTAGGAACATGATGGCACTCTTTAATTTCATTTATTTTAAGCCCAGAATGACTGAATTTATGAAGAACACGAAGAACCCTAAAACTGAAAAATCTAATTGAAATCGTGTATGGTTGATGATTTATTCAATTGATTGAGGGTTAATGATCGTGGATAGTGCAGAAAACAAATGGCCAAGAGTTTTTTTCATTTGAATCAAGAAATCCTGGAGTTCGAGTTTGAAGTTCTTACCTGTTGAAGCTGGAATCGAAAACTGGATTGGAGTGTTTCCAGTTGTTGTTTGAGGATTGATTGAGCACCAACGGCCTCTATGGAAGGTGTATGATCACCCTGCTTGCTCTGGAATGATTTGAAACTCTCTACCCAAGTCGACCTGCATAAGCTCAAAGTGGAACTTCAAATTCTGGGTTAGAGGTGTTATAGTTTGATATTAATGATCTGCATCATGTCTATGATGTATGTTGATGATGTTTGGATGGTTAAAACTCAAGTTGCTCGAGCCAAGCTATGAATTCGAATCCTAAGGCAGTTTTGGCAAACTTATGTGCATAGAATGCAAAATCTGTTTTTCAGTTTGGTTAATGTTGATTTTATGTTTCAAACAAGTTTCATGTTGGTATTAGAACATGTTAGACACCAATTTACTCAAGATTTTTCACTAGTTTTCAAAATCACAAGATTTCTCAAAATGCACTATGTTTCTTGATTTTTAAGAAAGAAGAGAGAAAGCATGTCTTTGCATTACTTTGGTGTGGTTTGAATGGCAAACAATACCTCTATTTATAGGCCATGAATTCTGAAAGATGATTGAGAAAGTTTGGCATTGGTAATTTTAACTTGCCTTAGAGGGCAAGGAAGTCATTTTTGCATTAAATGCAAAAGGAAACTTCCTTTTAACCATGGTTAATTTTTCCAACTTGATCCTATCTCTTTACAATTATTCTCCTCTGATATTTATCAGCTCTAATCTTCAATTGGCAAGGTGGCATGCTTCTAGAAAGAAAGAAACTCAAAATGACCTATAATATCAAAGTTTGTACTTGAAATTCAAAGATTTTGGAGCTCTAAGTTTCAAATTCAAAAGTATGGCTAGAATCCATGGATTTGAGATTTCTTGGACATTTTGGAAAGCTTGTTTCAAGGGCTACAACTTTCATGTTTTGAGTTTTTTCCAATTCAAAGTGGAACTATGTGAAACAATGCCATGAAGTTTGGAAAAAGTACAAAATTTTAACACTTGAAAATTTTTATAAGTGTTAGAAATTTTGACTTTTTGTTGACTTTTCCAAATTCTTTTATTTTTTATGATCATGATGGATCATTTGAAGTATTTTGATGATTGAAAAAGTTTTGTTTTGAAAAAGTTGACCAAAAGTCAAAGTTTGACTTTTCTGCGCGATGAAATTTCATCGATGTTTTAAATTGACCGATGAATCCGTGAACTTCGTGATGTTTTGAATCCAGAAATTAGGTCAACATGTTGTATCTAAGATATGAAGATCAATATCTAACCAAAAAGTCATCCATTGATCGAAAATCGAGATTACTCATGCTCGAAAACCCTAATTGGTCGATCCTTGATAGATCAATGAGAAAAGTTGATATCCAAGATCGAGGTTGATGATTTGATCAAGATAGATCAAATGAGGTGAGTGAAACTCAAACCCTAATTGATTACCTCTTGAGTCAGATGAAAAATTGATGAAACCCTAATTTTGACCTGTGAAAGCTACACCCGATTAATTCTGTTCTGAACTGTTAGTGATGCAATGATGCAAATGTGAGGTGGTATATTAGGTCAAAAATTGGGGTATGACAGCAACCGATAGAGATGACTGAAGTCGAGGGGATGTTGAGACTGACAATGGGTCTAGTACAGTGAAAGGCATGAAAAAACTATGTAAGATTTTGTTCATCCCTAGGGGGATCTGGGATAGGTCCTAAATAGGCTTGTAGAACATCGTCAACAAGGAATGGAAGAATTACCTAAGAGCGAAAGATACACAAAATTTTTTCTAGCAATGGTGGTTCCAAAACATATTGTTGTTGGTTAGCAACAAGTGTATCCAGTTTCGTGACTAAAGGCACAAAATCAACTTCCTGGGTTTTATCTATAGGATGTGTAGAAGAATCCATTTTAAGGGAAGTTAATATTTTGGTTTCAAGGAAGTTCAAACGCAAAGAAGAGAAAGAAATAGAGCTAAAAAATGAATTCAGAAAATCAGCGTAAAGAAAGAAGTGGAAATGAAATACCGAGGTATTTATACCTTCCAAATATCAAAGGGAAATGGGATCATTAAGGGGACATGTGGTATACAAGTGGAAAGCCTTTATAAGAGAGACGAGGAAGTTGTTGAGTATGGGCCACGTTCTAACCTTGGAAGTTGGAGCTACATTAGGATAATGGCTACATTATTGAAGATATGACCTTTGAGTGGAAATTCATGATGACGATGACGTTACTCCATGATGTTAAACAAAAAAGTGAAAATGCCCCGCTCTCATTAATTAGTCGATAGAAGCATTTTGGGGAACAATTTGTTAGCTAGAATTTCGAAAAAGGTAAAATCCACCTAAAGGTTACAAGTGTGATCAAAAGCGACAAGGAATATAAAAAGGAAGAAAGTTAAGTGGACAGAAATCATGGTGTAGACGTGAAGACGCCATTGACAATAGGAAGTTAAGGAAGACAAACTCATGAAAGGATTATGATGTAGTAAGGTTTTGAAACACGAGAACATGTGAAAGACTAATCGAGGAATTAGCATACATGTGGCACTTAGAGGAAGGGTACCTGCCAAAGGAGTAGTTACATTTTTGTAGTATAAATAAATCGTTGTAAATAGATTTAGTGGATTGAAACTTAATTTCATCTTAAGCACATACTCAGAGTACCAAAGCGAAGAGTGAAATAAGTTAAGCAAGAGCAATGTATGTTTGAATCACCAATTTCTTTTCGGGTCAAGCACAATTATCTTAAACTTTATTTAATTTTTCCAGATCTCTTTTCATAACTTTAAAGTATATTTAGTACTATTTTTCTTATTATACGAACAAGTTGGTTTCACACTGAGTCGAAATTGATTTCACTCAAATCGCTTATCACAATTCGTGACACAAAACACTCGAAAAGCTAAAGCATTATCATGAGATCCCCTTTTCGGTCTCATAAAGCAAACTTTTATAAGAAACCAATGTTGTTTACCAATTTCCAAGGTAAAAAGTCACGATCTAAAACTACACATATAGGCAAGGTACATAGCAAGTTTTTATAACATATTAATCAACATGTTCACAAGACAACTCTCTATTCTTCATCCATCATTTACCTTGTCTTGAAGTCATAAACAACACCTAAGGTGAGTTTCTAAACTTAGGTCATGATCATACTTTAGGCTAGTATAGTGTTCTTGCTTGTTGCAAAGTGGAAGCTTAATTTGAGACATGATGAATACATGCTTGGACCTAGTATCTTGATTGAAAAAATTCTATCTTTTGTGGGTTTTTGATGCCATATTGTCATTAAATGAAACTTGAAGTTAGGGAAAAACATTGTAGGTTGAAAATGACTTTCTGGTGTTGAAACTCTTTTCTAAAATTTGGAATTGTGACTTGGGTCAGATGAATGATTGACTCGGGTTACAAAATAATTTTAGCCTCAGACCCGATTTAGAAGAAAGCTTGATTCACATCAAGTTGGGAAAAGTTGCCAAGGGTATTTGTGACTCGAGTCATGGAATTGCTTGACTTGAATGATGAATCTAGAATTGAATAAAAATCCTATTTTCATGCATTGAGCTCCAAATTAAGTTTATTTATAACCCTTAAGTGATTACCACAATTATGAACATAAACATCATTAAGATGTTGTTATAACAAATTAAGGGATCAAAATTGTACCACCCCAATTCTACCCGACGGATAATAATAAATCAGAGTTATAAAATTTACACAACATGAGGCATTACATTATCAACTTGAAAATCAACGACGTAATATCTTTGTAAGTTCAGAGTGCGCCTAAGAGGGGGGATGAATTAGGAATTTTAAAATTTATTCGGTTTTAGAATACTTGCTCTTATTTTTGTGGTTTGGTGTATGAAATTTGTACAAGTTTTTCTTTCCTTTTGGTTATGGCGTGATGAAAGCGAGAAATGCGGAAAAGTAAAGTACACAAGGATGTATCCTGGTTCCCCTCACAGTCCGAGAGTACTCCAGTCCCCTTACAACATGCAAGAGATTTCACTATAGTCAAAATTATCATACATCATATTCACACCAATGGTGATGCCTACTATCTAACCTATAGGGAGACCAAAGGCTCTTAACACCTTTAAGTTCTAAAAAGACTAAGTGCAAGAAGAACAATCCTCTTCAATGCACAACTTGTTTCCAACAATCCTGGACAACAAGAATACAACAAGTATATTTGAATTTTACAAGAGTTTTGAAGTTGTAGCACAATATATCAATCTTGGATTGATCTTCTCCTTCAAGCAAAACAATTCTCAATAATGGATACAAGTGTTCACAATGATAGTTTGAAACTTAGAATAATTTTTCAATGAAAAATAAGTGTGGAAAGTCTCACAAAAAATTCTAATGTAAAACACTTGAGAATATTTAAAGATAAAGAGTTTTTGTAAATAAAATTGTTGATTGAAGAAGGTGATTTTAATCTGAAAATTATGTAGTTTATATAGCCTCTATACACCTTTACAAAAGTGTACTAATTTATGAAAAGATGTCGTGCTTCAATGTTAAGATCCCATGAAAAATCTGTTTAAAAAACAAAGTATTTTTGCCAGTGGTTCAGTGGTAACCGGTTCCCTCATAGGAGAACCCGGGTTCCACTGACTGCAATGTTAAAAAATTTGAAATTCAGTGAAGGGGAACCCGGTTCCCTCATAGGAGAACCAGGGTTCCCCATACAAAATCCAGGGGCGTGAAAAGCTTTAGTTGGGAACCCGGGGTTCCCATATGGAGAACCCTGGTTCCCCAGGCCCAACTTGAAAAATACTTGAAATATGTTATGTAAAAGTTATGGTTTTGTGATCAAAACATATTTAAAAGTTATGGCATGTATGAAGCATTATTATGAACACTTGTATGCATATAGAGAGATTGAATGCTTATACCTTTTGACATTTTATTTTGATTCCACAATGATTCTTCAAGACTTGATTATATAGATGATTTGAGCCATTCCATTTTGCAACCAATCTAATTATGAATGTTTGTCTTTTACTTGAGACTTTTTCCATTCTTTTTCCATGATTATTTGCTTCTAAAAAATGTCTTCATCAAAACTAATATTTGGAGAGGCTTGATTTTAAATTCTCCCCCTTTTTGATGATGATAACCCATTGAAAGTTGAGATGCTTTAATATTTAGAACAAATGATAATCTCTTATGCGAATGCTCCCCTTATCTTTGATAACTCTCCCTTGATCAAAGCTTTCCCTTGATTTAAGATAATTTTACATATTTGGGGCTGCAATAGTTAGAGACAAGCATACACATACACATATATATCTTCTCCCCCTTTGTCATTAGCAAAAAGGATGGGAAAAGACTTACAAAGTATATAGTGAAATTTTGGAAATAAAAACAATTTATACGTATAAGTTTTACCTCATGTAAGTGACTTCATCAAACATTCACCCTTGATGAACTTGAAGCCTTTGTCACAAAGTTGCCTTTCTAGAAGATTTTGCTTTCAACATAAAGTATATCTTTAATGGATGTGAAAGTTAAAGTGCTCCAAATTTGACTATGCCAAGAATTCTTCCTTTAAGGTATTCCCCATATATGAAATAACCCTTGGACTTTAGAACTAGATTTCAAAGTTAATTTATGTCTCCCATCAAATACTTAGAACCACCACTTATCAAGATACCAAAAATTTGAAGTGGTCTCCAAGAAAACCTACAAAACAAATTAAGTTTGATTTGGTACCCAATGTGCTTTGGATCCATCATAGTTAGTTCCTTTATTTACCCACACATAATGCCCATTTGGCACACTAAAGTTTCTAACATAGCAAGCATTAGGTGTATAGCCTTTAATACTATAAAAGAAACAAGTAGGTTCAAAATTAATTCTATATCTAGGAGGATAAGATTTATTCTTAACAATTATTTTCTTTTTAGGATAATGATGAACTACTTTAGGTTTGTTCACTTTCTCTTGAATTGGTTGGTTACTAGTTTTAACAAAGATAGTTTTGTTGGAACTTGTTTGAGAAAATTTTGAAAAACCAAGTCCACTTTTATCTTAGGATACCTTTGATTGCTAATAACATTTTCCAATCCAACTTGTCCTTGTTCATATCTTTATAGGACTCTTTTTAATTGAACAATTTGGAAAGAAAGTGATTCACAATTATTGCATACAGAATTTTGTTTTTGATCACTAATCATCTTTTCCTTTTCATCTTTAAATTCTCAATCATGAAGATCCTGATAACATTAACGTCAACAAAGTTGTCAACATTGGGAAACAAGAACAAACCATATGCAAGCAAGGAAAAGATGGCCTCAAAAGCCTTCATACTCTTCATATCAGCAAAATAATGATCCTTCTTCAAAAGAAGAGCACCCGGTAATCCTCTGATACACCCCTTGGTAGTCATATTTCTTCAATCTCGGACCTCTTTAGACGAGTAATAGCAGCAATCTCATGAGACCTAGGCTCCTCCTCCAAACCAGTAAAAGGAACAACACTAGTAATAGGCCGACCAAACAAATAAGCATACTCATCCAAGGTAGGAACTAACTGATAGTCAGGAAAAGTGAAGCAATGGTATAACGGATCATAGAACTGAACCAAGGTGAAAAGAAAACCATACTTCATCTTTGTCTTCATCAAAGGTATAATAGTCTCATACTTCTTCCAGAAATCCTCTGGACTCTCAATCTCATCAATCAAGCTCATCAGGCCCTTAATCTTGGGTTCCTTGAAACTGTACTTTCGAGTCCTCCTCTATCCATAATCCATGGTCAAAATATACCTGAGATATTTCCAAAGGTTAATTTTAAGTTCCTTGAACAACTGTCTGAAAAATGTGTATGGGTGCATGAATGCATGATGCAACAATCACACACAAAGATCACAAACATGAGGGTCCATAGGTTCGACATCACGAGCATGAAGTCAAAAGGTACTACCCACAAGGTATTCTAAGCTTTGTCACCTGTAGATCAAGGTTATAAAGGAATCCACAGATTTTTCATTCCTCCATCCAATACTACCAACTTCCTGATGTACTCGGTAATTAGCAATACCTTCAGGTGAAACTCGTCTGAGTGTAGTATCGCGTAGAAACTATTTCTGTATAACTCCGTAATAGTCCTTGCACTACCCCTAAAAAGGCCAAGATGGGTTAAGGGTTCTAAGGCTGCTCAACTTCATGGACTCTCAGGTCAAAAGCAGTCATGTCTTCTCGATCGCTCGGTAAACAAAATACCACAGTCAAGGAGGTCTCCAGTGAGTGGGGGATCTCATGTCTCCTTCTTCGGTATTACTCCCTAAAAGTCAACATGACTATACCGCCCGTATTATCTTAAGTTTGTCTGAGTCCGGGTATAGGACTCAAAAAGAAGATCACCAAGCACCCTTGAAAACCAGAAAAACATCCAGATAAACAAGTACACAATATATACAAAATATAACACATATATACAAATAAATAAAAATATGGTCAACCCACTTAGATATGGTCTAGCAATAGGTTAAACATCCCCGAAAGAGTCGCCACTTTTCTATAGCGGCGAAAGCTGCGAGTATAAACCATTGAATTGACTTAACTCATAAAAATAACAAAAGAGTCGCCACCGCGCTTTTATTTTATCCAGAGGACTAGGAAAAAGAGCGAATAAAATCCTAAAACAAAAGATTAGAGATCTGGGACCAGGGGTTAGGCACCCAAAGCATCTACAGTACTCCGCATGAACCTTTTCGAAAATTTATTTATGTATGCTAAAAAGAGTATATGTACAAAATGGATGGTGGGGGAGAAAAGAAGTGTTTTTTATAATTTTTCATTTGATAGAACTTCCAATGAGTTCCAGGCCTACATACCAACAATATGCAATGTTGAAACCAAAACCAAGTAGTTCGGCTAAAAAAACCAAAGTTGTGTGTTGGTTGATTTTAAGAAAATGTTTGTTAGAAAAGCCATAAAGGGCTCAAAAAGTTTGAGTGAGGTTAGGTTTTTTTAGTCTTATGAAAAGAAAAGTCAATGTATTATTAAATGGATTGAAAGTTTATTAAGAAAAGAAATTTTGAAAATGCATGGACCTAAGTCCAAGTTTTTTATGAAACCGGTTCGATTTCTGAAAACAAGAATCCTTTGAAAAAGAGGGAAGATTTTGAAAATTAAAGAATGGGGAGGAGATGAAGAGGCTAACTTAAGTGCATAAAGTAAAAGGTAAGGGTAAAGAAAGATCTAACCGGGTGAGAAGACTAGTACTTGACATAAGGATCCAATACCACATCCCATCCTTTGGATTACCACATAAACAACAAATAACCAGACAAAAAAACTAACCTTCAGATAAATCAGTGCCTTAGATGAATGCTTGTCTTAAGAAAAACGGGCAGAGTAATGGTTGTATTTGGAGGAAATCCACTCTTAATCGAGTATAACAGAATAATATGCATAAAATATAATAACCAAGAAAGACAGAATAACACCAAGGGCACAAAAATCTCCAAGCTGAGGTAAGGGTCCTAATCCTAAGTCCAAAGATCAAGCTCCAAGCATAAGGATAGTAACCAAGCCCAATTAAAAAGTTTTTTATGTTTAGGTTGAATTATTAAGTGTTTTGGAAAAGGAAAATAAAGCTCAAGTGAGCAAATTCAAAATAACAAGAAAATAAAATGCTCAAGTGAGCAAAGGAATAATGACATAGAAAATAAATGCTCAAGTGAGCAAAGCAAAAATGACATGAAATGTAAATACTAAAATTAAAGGTGCATAAAAATAAAGAGCATAAAAGTAAATGCGGAAAGTAAAGAGCAAAAAAGAAAAAGTAATTAATAAAGGTTAGCAAGATGACCATCTTGAAACTTGTCAAGTATATCATCAAATTGTTAGTTGTTAGTCGTCAGCAAGGTGACTATCTTGAAACTTATGCATGAAGACTTGCCAGAAGCTTGATAAAATCAATGCGACCACACGACAAGTTTAAATTGTTTTTTGTCAAGTATATCACCGGTTTGGGAATTATCACATCACTTCATCAAAGATGTTTGAGAATTTCAAATGGACAAAGTTAGTGGAAACTTGCCAGAAACTTGATTAGAAATCAACGCGACCACACGACAAGCGCCACAAATATTGAACCAAGATCAAAGCTCAAACAATATTTTGGGGCTTATGTTAGAACATTAAAGTTCATGCCACCAATTGATCACTTTCTCCGAATCGGGACAAAAGAAAAATAAGATGAAGAGGAAGAAATAATTTCCAAGTTTGTTTTGCATCAGATGAATTTATTCAGTCTAACTTAGTCAAAATCAATCAACTTTCTTGGTGGATTTGGTCAAGAGACCTATAAATACCCAAATTCCATTGATGTTGAGGAAATTTGTGACTCCAAATTAAATTCAAAAATCAGCAAAATAAAATAAAAATAAAAGTAAAAATAAAAAATGTTGAAATTAGGTTATTTAATTGGACTTTATTGACGAAATACATAAATAGTATTTTTTCATCAAAATAAAATTCCAAGAAAAATTCCCTAAAGTCAATCAGAAGTCAACAAGTGTTGACAAATATTTTAAGAATTTTTTAAAAGTCAGAAGATATTTTTAGAAAATAAAATAAAAGGTGAAATAGACCAAAAGTGGTAAAAAAAAGTAGTAAAATCAAAAATAAAAATAAAATGAGGTCACCAATATTTATCAAAAAGTATTTGAAAACAATTAAAAACATTAAATAAAAGAGAAAAATCATTAAAAAAATATCAAATCTGAAAATAAAATTATGAAAAAATAAAATTCAGAAAGATAATATTTCAAAATATTTTTGTGAATTTTTTCATAATTTTTTATTCAGAAATAAATTTTATATGACTTTTTGAAGTTTAACACATTTGAAAAATAAAATCAGAAAATAAAATAAAAGCCAAAAATATGTGGACCATCTGATCATAGTCAAAACGCATTAGTAATCACATCCAATGGATATGGCACGTTGTGCTTGATATGGACCTCCTTGGTTTTCACACCGGATTGCAAAATTAAAAATAAAACAAGAAATAATGTCACACGTTGGATCGATGTTGACTAATAAAAGTAATCAAATCTAAGGGCTCCTATAACGCGCGCATAATATGAAACACATACCAGATCAAATTCAAAAAAAATTACATGTCAGGCTCTCATTGGCTGAAGACAGACACATAGGTCATCTTCAACCTCTAGCCATCATCCATACTCGATTCTCAAACTGTAAAACAATAAACATGAGTGGTATCCTTGGATTCGTCTCTTCAAGACGATCTCAACCACATGCTTGCGAAAAATTTATTTAAACTGAGTGAAAAGAATTTTGGAAAAAATTCAAATAATAGCGAATAGGATTTTGATGGAATTCTCAGTCAATACTTGATGAAAATGCAAATGGTGAAGATTACAAGGATCAAGGAGATGAGGAGAGTACAATGATGCTTTATTTTACAAGGTTTGATGGAGATTCTTACGTGAACAAAGTTCACTTTCAGAGCTCTGAAACTGGACTTGGATAGCACGATTCAAGAAGCTTCAAGGCTCGATGCTTGTTCTGTTAGCTTCATTGAGGTTCAACGAAGAAGAATGAATGGTTAATTTCAAACTGGAATGGCTTTGAGAGTGAAAACGAAGTTGCAGAAAATCTGATTCGAGAGAGAGGTTGGCATGGGTTTTCTAGCTATCAAAGCTTGAGGAAATGAGTGGAATAACTTGCTTATTTATAGGAGAGGAAAATGGAATCATAATGAAGGGTGTGTGATGCAATTTTGAGTGAAATCATGCACACCTGCACCATGAGCAAAGTGTGACTTGCAAGTTTTCAAAACTCAGCCAAATCGTGTGTTTTATCCCTCTAATCAAGCTTGGAAACTTTGTTAATCATGTTTAAGTCAAAAACTCACATCAATTTGATCATTAGAAGCCACATTATTGAAAACAAAATCTGACTTCAATGGAAACTTCAGTTTCAAGGCACCCTCTTTGAAACCATGGTTCTCATCACTCAAGGACCTTTATGATACAATCTTGGACTCTTTAGAAAGCTGAGGTTACAAACTTTACAATGCACTTGGAAAGGTAGTATTTGGCAACTTGAGCTGAAAGTTATGATCTTTTGAAATCACCAAAAACACATTGACTTTCTCACACTTAGAAAAATTTCTAAGTTTGGCAAAAAATGACCTATAATGCTTTCAATCCAAACATGGCCTTCCATTCAAAATTTGCTATTTATTTTCAAAGATGAAATAAAGTAGATCTCTCAAAGATCATTTTGCAAAAAGAACCAACCAAAAACTCCAAAAATTGAGCAAGTTATGGCCTTGTGAAGTTGATGAAAAATTGTGAAATGACCTATAATCTTTTGATTTTTTTCAAGCAACTTCCAAACACTTACAATCTTTAAAATTTATATGGAGATAAATTTCACATCCTCAAGATGGTTGTGCAAAAAGAATGACCTCAAGGTGATAAATGATGATCAAGATATGATCTTTTGAAGTTGATTGACCAACAATTGAGAAATTCATCAAGGACTTGTAATCTTTTGACTTCATAGGAAAATTTCCAAGCATTTTCTCTTCCTACCGTTTGAACTAAATTGTATTAGACATCCTTAGGTTCATTGTGGAAGAAAAATGAGCTCAAGGAGACAAGGGATGACCAAGTTATGATCCTTTGAAGTCATACAAGATAAATGAGGCATCAATAGAGAGTGGGCAATCATAGACTTTAACCAATCTTCTTGTCAATCAAACTCCTTAGATTCAAGCATATTCATATTAGAAGTCCTCTTGAGAATCAATTGAATTTGAAATCATCCACAAACTTCACACAAATACCAAGATATGATCCTCAGAAGTCCAAAACCCTAATTCAAGGTGGATGGCCATAGAATGGTGAATTATTCGAATTTGATGATCTCTTTCAAACATGAAGCATATACTCAAGATGAGAGACCATGGCTGATGACAAGAGAAATCTTAAATGGGAGACAATACTTTCAAAACATCTTGAGAATTGAGGAGAAAAGACATGGAAATAAACACATGAACCTATTGACTCCTTGAATAAGAGACTTGTGCACCATTCACCTACAACATTTAGAGAGTGAAGTATACACATATTATTGTTAGTCAAACGTCAATCATCATATACATTCAATGGTGATTGGTTATCTCCCAAAGGAAAATCTAAAGAAGAGAGAGAGAGAGAGAGAGAGAGAGAGAGAGAGAGAGCATTTGATCTTTGTGTATAGTAATGATATGAAGTATGAGTAAATCTTAGGGACAATATTTAGGGTACAACAGTATGAATGCCAAATACCATTGCAGATCCAATAAAATTGTTGTAAAATCTAGGGATTTCTTAATCACATCTCAAGGGATTTGTTGTACATATTCACAAGATCATTATTTATTGTTACATGTAAGAAACAATTAATAATCGTGCTAATTATATACAGTAAAACTTACTAGAACATTTGTAGATATAACCTTTGCATTATACATATTAGACATATTCATTACTGCACAAGGATTTCATAGAGCACACATTATCTACTTAAAAAAATACCAGATATAGTCAATAACCTTCTTTAGAATACCTCCCGCCGCTTCACACCATCTACTTACAACTTGCCACTAAAAGATAACTACTTTCAATGGTTCAACACGCTGACGACTAATCGTCCTGATAGAGGATGGTGAATGTTGAATCCTATAATATCTCATTTTTTGAGAACTTTATTCTTTGCAAACTATTACCAACCATGCCCGATAAACTTTTCAACACAGTATTTCCTCTCCTTAGTGTGAACTTCACAAACATACCTCTCACCCATATCTGATTCAATTCAACCATCTATATGCTTTTTAGTCTATTTAATAAGCACATCTTAATCACATGTTGAGGTATATATATATATATATATATATATATATATATATATATATATATATATATATATATATATATATATATATATATATATATATTACAATCAAGAAAAGTTATACATGTTAATGGATACTACTATCTAACTTACAAGAAAGTTTTTCTAAACGATCTTCTCATCTTGGACTACCTTCTTCTAGAGGCAGTAAGTTGGACGAATTGAAAGGCCTTCATCACCGGTATCATCCTTAGTAATTTCTTCATCTAAACTGCAACCAAGAATCACCAATAAATGTTATTTAACATCCAGTCAGACCCTATCTACATCTTTTTAAATAAACTTCATAACACCTTACATACTAACTACACTTTATCCAACTAAACATATACTACATTAATACATCATTAAGTATCAACAATTTCCTCTTTAAATACATGCATGTTAACATTCGGACTAAACGGTTCATCATCTTCAGACTCTTTAACATCATGAACTCCTTTTCCATTTGGCTTAACTTCTTCACCTTCCTTACCTCCATCTTCAACTTTTTCGTGTGCAGTTGCATCTCTATCTATCGGTTTCGTCTCTTTCCTACTATCATTGTTAAGAATGCCCTCGAACTCGAGAAAAGCCTGGTCAAATGTCCATATTATCCAAGAAGCTTCATTTTCCATATTGGAGTACAACAAATACAATATTACACACGAACCGTGACAAAATGGAATCGGTCGATTGATGAAGATCATGCAAAAATAGAAACACACAAAGCTCTCTAAACCTCTTAATTCCAATTGAAGAAAACCTTTTTTGGGTTGACATTCTTCGGAAGAACAAGAACCACAGGATAAATGCTTGTGTTTTCTCTAGTTTTCTGAAACACAAGACAACACTTCTTGATACATCTTCTTTTCTGTAATATCTCGTATTATAATTAACTCCTAATGACATTGCTAAATTATATTGAATGATGGTCATTAGAGAGATAATTTATAATACCTATTTAGATTTATATTGAATTAAAATATATATATATATATATATATATATATATATATATATATATATATATATAGAGAGAGAGTGATGATGGATAATATGGTCTGCTCCCGCTTAAATTATTGTAGTAAGGGTTTGTTTGATTGTTTTAGTCTCAATTTAGAAATCAAAAAGCAAAATTTAGAGATATAGAGAGAGAAGCGTCAAAGAAGAATAAGGGAGGAAGTTCACTCCAAGTTCATGTTCATCATCTCATCTTGCATGTTCTAATACCAAGTTTCAATCCTTGATTCATTATCATCTCTTGTTATTAGCAACTCTATCTTCATCTAACTCAAGGTGAGTCTCATAGTTAGAGAGTTGGGGTAATTTTAAGGGCTTAGTATGAAATTGGGATTTAAGGGTTAGGTTGAGAAATTGATGATGCATTAGTTTTTATTGATGAATAACATGTTTTTAATCTGAAATTTGTATTTAATTGATGTGGGTAACTGGAATGGATGGTGAAATTAGGGTTTTGGGACCCAAGGAAAGAATTGAGTTCGTTCTAATTTTCTGCAGAATTCAAAGATTGTGCTTGGCGCGAGAAGTCGCACTTAGCTTGCTTTTTTGAAATTAAAAAAAAAAAATAAATCCCATGTCACGCTGGCAACCGCCTTTAGCGTGGAAGCTACTACCCCGAGTTTTTGATTTCTCTCATTGGAAGCAGTGTCGTCCCGTAATAATAACCAGGCGTATTATTAGCCTCATATGACTTCAATGATCATAGTATGAGGCAAAAAGAGGCCTTTTAGGAACCACTTTTTCTACCGCTATTGTCGTGTCATGTTATAACCATAACCTTATTTAATCTCTACAAGTATGGTTCTGTTCAATTGTGTGAATCGGACGCCTCCGTAATTCTCGTGAGTTAAGGAATGCTCTTTAATATATGAAAGCCACTTATTATTCGCTTGTTGATTACATATGCTTGATACATGTATGCGATGAAATGTATTATGTGATATATGATAATTGCATGAACAATTATGGTTTCCATCGTTTCGGTTAAACATTCGGTGATGTGTATTGTGTGGATTGATGTGTGCCTTTGCGACTTGATACATATTGTGAGGTATGCTTGAATCGGAGCAGGTCCGAATACTAGGACATAAATCACTCATGACTTAGACCTTGTGTGTCAATTGTACCATTGCAATGCGCTAGTGTAGGTCCATGTGATTCGTTTCCACTAGCAGTTAAGAACGTTTACGTGCTCGGTATGTCATAAGTACCTTAGCTACCATTGTGATGCGCTTGTGTGGGTCCATGTAAGGCGTTTCCACCAGCAATTAAGAACATCATTTGCTTCATATGGTGGGGTTGTGATTCCACGTAGGCAATATCACTTTGTGGATTTCTAACTCACCTCTAATGGTGCCACTTAGGAAAAACCATTAGGATTTTTCCTCGTGGGATCGTGTTGTCAAGATAACGTTTTTGCACCGGTAGTTAATCACATACGTTTGGATAATGGACGAGTTGTGACGCCACGTCGACGAATGTCACAGATGGAATTCCATTAAGTAATGATATGAATTGTCGTGTTGTGACCGGGGCAAGTCTTTTTATGTGATGCACGGGTGTAACTCACCGAGGTTGTGATAGTGTAACTTGAGTAGGGGCATTAACGTACTCCTGGATTCCTCGTACATGGGTACTGGTCTATATACTTGCTTGTTTTTCTTGTGGTTGTATGCCGTTTAATCTCGTTGGGATGTCAAGGGACTATTGATGGAGATTTTTCCCATATGTGTTCATGTACCAATCTGTGAGAAAAATATGAATTTGCGGTGAATTAGTTTTGATGCATGCATCCTGTAGAACTGAGTGAACCCGTAAGATAGGGAGACTCACTGAGATTTAGTAATCTCACCCTATTCCAATCTATATTTTTTTAGGTTATTCGAGCAGGATCGTGGCAAGGTTAAGATGGCTTAGTCTTGTGATGATGTTTCTCGGCGGTGTTTAGTTTCCCTTTTTGGATTCTTCTGCTTTTTATCTTGTATTGGTACTAGTACTTATGGAATTGTATCTTTTGGCGGTGATAGTTTCGGCAAGTTGTAATCTGTACTAATACTTGTATCTATTCTGCTGCTTATGTATGGATGTTTATGTACCATTTTAATACCATATGCATATATCATAGGCAATGTATGTGTGGAGTGTTACATTTTCTCACAATAAATATCGTTTTAACCCTAAATAATGGACTATCCTTTGGAAACTGTTGCACTGTATGTCCCAATTATTTACCAATTTTTTATTTCTGTCTACACACAAGCCCATTTACTAATAAAGGTAACCTACAATAATCGATTTTATTTTTTTTCCTATATATCATTTCATTTTATATAAATAACTATGTTATATCATTAAATCTAATTTGGGGTTTTTTTAATATCTCTTAATCTATCTAATACTTTATCAGTTTTTTATTAAAAAAAAAATTGTTGTTACTATTATGTGTTTAATTATTGTATAAAATTATTTATAAATCTTTATTTACTATTTTTTTTATAGTATGTATATACAATTGCAAAAACATATTATTCAATCAATAAACTAATATATTTAGAACACTTTAATTTATAAAAACTTTATTATTAAATTTCTACAATTTATTAAATATAAATTATTTAAAGGGTTTAATTGTTATATACTGTCGGTGTAAAACATTTTACACTATCAGTATATCACAACCATTCAATTATAATACTTTAAAAAAATTAAAATAAAAGTCAAACATTTTCAACAAATTAAGAATTGTGATTAATTGACAGTGTAAAATTTCTTTACACCGTCAGTGTATTCTAATTAAATATTTATTTAAATACTTAAACTTTACTATTGTTCTCTTTTAAAAAACCTTTAATACACTTTTTTTTAATAACTATATCTTTTATATAACAACATATATACCGTTTTTTAATCAAATATTAAGTCAACTTTGATAACAATTCAACGTGTCATACCAATACTTGCGGTATCTGTCATACCCCAATTTTTGACCTAAGATACCACCTTACATATGCATCAATCGCATCACTACAGCTTCAACGAATAGATCGTGCGTGGCTTCTAGAAGTCAAAATCAGGGTTTCTTCAAAATTTCATCTGTTCAAGATCTAATCAATTAGGGTTTGAGTTTCCACTCACCTCAATTAACCTATCTTAATCCATCATCAACATTTGATCTTCAGATTTCCAACTTTTTCTCATGATCTACCATAAATCGACCAATTAGGGTTTTGATCGAAGATAGTGAATCATTGACTTTCTGCTCAATGAATGACCTATTTGCTTGGAGATTGATTTTAACATCTTCAATGCAACATCTTGACCTAATTTCTTGATTCAAAACATTTCAAAAATCCATGTTTCTTCATCAGACAAATTCTGAATCATCTGATGAAAATTCATCTGCTCAGAAAAGTCAAACTTTGACTTTTGGTCAACTTTTTCAAGACAAACTTTTTCAATCATAAAAACATTTCAAATAATCCATCATGATCATAAAAAATCAAGAAATGTGAAAAAGTCAACAAAAAGTCAAGATTTGAAAAATTTCTAACACTTGGAAAAATTTTCAAGTGTTAAGAAACATGGTTTTTCCTCACTTTCTAAGCCATTTTTCACCTAGATCCATTTGGATTCAGAAAAAACTCAAAACATGAAAGTTGTAGCCCTTGTTACAAGCTTTCTAAAAAGTCCAAGAACTTGCAAAAACACTTTGTCTAGCTATACTTTTGATTTTGAAACATAGAGCTCCAAAACCATGGAATTTCAAGTACATGCTTCAAAATTATAAGTCTTTTTTCACAAATCTCCCTTCTAGAAGCCTTGTCACAAGATAGAGGTAGATTATAACTGATAAATATCAGTTTTGAATGATTGAGAAGTGGATTGAATCAAAGAGAAAAAATTAATCATGGTTAGGAAAGTAACTTTTGCATTAAATGCAAAAGATTCCTTCTTACCACTTAAGCCAAGTTGCAAGCTCTCTCAATTATAACTTTGCCTTGTCATTCAGAATTCTTGGCCTATAAATAGAGGTCATTTCCTCAAATTCAAATCACACCAAAGCTATCATAATCAAGCTTTCACTCTTTCTTTCTTGAAATCCAAGTTTCTAAGTTCTAAGAGGGAGAATTCTGCAGTTTCCAAACCTTGCAAAATCTGAGTGAACTTAAGTTTCTAACATGTTCTAAATATCATTTAGAAGTAGTTTAAAACTTAAAATCATCAAGAAACAAGCTAAGAAACAGTTTCTACACAAAACTCCATTTGTGCAAGTTTTGAGCCTAAACTTGCAAACTTGAAATCCACTCGTGCGTTTTCAGTTTTTATCACTCAAACACTTTCCATACATCCCATAGAGATGATCCAGGCCCTTAAACAAGTTCTGTAACATCATCCTCCATTCAAAAACCATCCACCTGCAACTTGACTTAGTTGGAGTAATTCAAAGGGTTTCAGAACAAACTAAGGATCGAAACACATTCAGGGAGGTTCAAGGAAGCTAAAGCAATCCTTACTTTGCACCTGGAAGTTGTCTAGCTCGAACTGGTATTTCATACCAAGAGGTGAGTTTCTCAAACTTTGATTCCTCCATTCATGCACTTTTAGCTTTAAAATTGAAAAGGAAAATGTAGACATTCAATCACTAAAGCTATCTGGGTCTTTAATTTGAACTAAAATCAACTGAGTTTAGAGAATTAATCATTTTTTCAGTTAGGGTTCAAATTGGGATTCAAAAAATTCACGTTCATATTTGATTAATAATGTTAACAAAATACATGTTCAAAATCGTGGCAAAAATCTAGACAAAATGGTATTTTGAACTTTTAAAATTGATCAAAAAATGAAGAAGTTCGAATTCCCAGCCATGGCCATGTTCGCGCCTGTCCAGCGAAGAAGATGAAGTTGAATTTTCAATTTCTGAAGCTAGACTTATAATATATATTTCTAGTTTAAGTTAAATAAACGGATGTATAGTCACCCCAGTGGTAGTCAGCGCGCTTTTCAAATCACTTGCCATGGCAAAGGTCCAGGGTTCGAATCCCCCTGGAACCTTTTTTATTAAAAAGAAACACAAGTTTCTGGAACTTGTTCTTCCAGAAGTCCTTCTGGGGCTCAGCCTCCAAAAGCGCTTCTGAAGCTTCTGCCCCCAGAAGCTCCCCATTTACACTATGTTCTGGAACTTGTTCTTCCAGAAGTCCTTCTGGGGCTCAGCCTCCAAAAGCGCTTATGAAGCTTCTGCCCCCAGAAGCTCCCCATTTACACTATGTTCAGAAGTACTTTTATCCTTAGAAACCTCAAGTTTCTAATGTTTCTAGCCCAGAAACAAGCTTTCTCCAGCAGCCAGAAGCAGCATGCTAGCCCAAAGCGCCCCAGAAACTGCAGCCAAGAGCTCTTTCTCACGCTCCAGCCTCTCTTTCTCACGCTCCAGAAGCTAGCTAGCTTCTGATCCTCCGTAAGCAACAACCCTTCGTAAATCTTATTTGGACATTTTCAAAACTTTGTTTTTTTTCAAAATTCCTTCTAAACAAGGTAATTAAATGACAAGTTTAACAAATGGCTCATTGGAAAATCTTCACTTTCTAAGCCAAATGTCCAAGGTTCAAACCTCCTTACGACCAAAAACTCTTTTTTCTCAAGTTTCTAGCAAACTTAAAACATTTTCAAAAACCATTCAAAACTTCTCATTTTGAGATGATTTTTTGCACACTTGTCATTTAATATACCTATTTTATGATTATGTCAAAAAAATCCAAAAATATTTTCTTTTTGATCATATTTCAATTAAGCTTAAAATGAAACATTTTAAGTATTTCTTAATACTTTTCAAAGATGTTTTCTTTCAAACTTTCAAAACTCAAACCTTTTCAAAACTTCTTGTGAATATACTTCACTTTTCAAAAATCATTTTCAAAACCTTTTCAAAACATTTCAACAAACTTACACACCTTTTTCCATGATCGATTAAATTTAAAGATAAATCAAACCAGGTTTCTCCTTGAATTTCTTAATTGATCATGGGTCTCCCTCACGTTGTAAGTCCCAATCCTTTTTATGTATATATTAAACTTTCCTTGTACATATTCAATCATCTTTGTAAATATCCAAGCATAAACAAACTTCGTTCGTTTGTTTTCATTCGCTTGTTTATACACCAATTCCATTGGCATTAAGAGAAGAATTATTCCCGGTGAAACTACTCTTAAAACCAATGGGCCTTATGGTGTAAGTCTCAACCTCCTATGTACGTATTCATTTCCTTGTACATAATCACCCTTTCGTGTACATATTCATTCCCTTGTACACATTCCAACTTGTATATATTCAAGTTACACTAGCTTTAAACGCTTGTTTTATACACTTGTTTATATTTTCCTTCATAAACTCCTGTGAATACATATCACACACTTGTTTATATAATTGTTCAATTATAACATAACAATTAGCCTAACAACTAGGTTCCCTTTTAGCCTCCTCTTGGGCTTTGTACAAGATAACTCATTTATTGAGTTAGCCTCCGCTTAGGCTTCATATAAGACAACACTCCCCTGTTGAGTTAGCCTCCTCTTGGGCTTCGTTCAAAAGAACTCCTCATTGATTTTAGCCTTCTCTTGGGCATCAAACAAGAAAGAGACCAGGAAATCTCTTAGCAGCCTCCTATTGGGCTTCCAATACAAAAAATCACCCGCGCTAGGATAGAACCCTAAGAGGATGATTTCCCGGTGAAATCACTCTTAAAAATCCTAAGAGAATGGTTTCCGGTGAAACCACTCTTAAAGCCAAAGCCACCATACCCTATAGCTTCCTCTTGAGCTTCATTCAAGGACCCTCGATGATCCCTAATGCCTTCTCTTGGGCTAACAATGCAAGGACCTCGATGACCCCCGAATACCTCCTCTTGGGCTTACAATACAAGGACCCAGGGGCTTCTTAAAAGCATCCCCCTAATCCATAATCAATTTCTCCTAGAGATTTAGACATTTATCATCTCTATGGAAGAAGTATCTCATCTATCACATCACATACAATCAAATTTTTTTCAAACTCTTTTCAAACAAAACATCTCTTAATCGTAGTGGTAACGCTTGTACACTCAAGCAAAACACCCAATGCTTACAATTAAAAGATTCAATCATTTTTCAAACATCTTTTTTAACTCGTAAGTGGTAACGCTTGTACACTCAAGCAAAACACCTATAACTCACAACGAAAGATTTAAATCAATCAAACCCTTCAAAATGTATGTGATGAAATAGATTAGATACATTTTATATTAAGATGACATTTATCTTTGTCTCTTAATAACATCATGTTGCTTCCACTAGCATAAGTGGGAACTACGATTGCTCTGACTTTCTCAACATCCCTTTGAGAATACGTAGGCACAAGGTCTCATCCTTGGCGAGCAAACTTATTTCTCCCTCAAACCAAACAAAACCATAGCTCCCTTTAGATCCGAGCTACAGATGCTCTGATTCCCATTAAGGGATATGTATGCAGAAGATCCCAATGATATTTGCAAGCACAATAATAACAAAACCTAGGATCCCACATAATCTACCCTTCTTAAAATCCAAAGGAGAAACTTTCCCAACAATAGAAATTAGCAATTTAACACACACAAACATATCAAACTATTCATATATAAAGCTATAGATAACTATATATATTTAGGGTGCCACGTCTATTCCTTTATATAACAAACCCCTTGCCGGAATCTCCCAATGCGTCTAGTTCGCTTAGTCGTAATGCATATCATATCAATTGAGAGTATTGCACTTTCCCTTTTCATAATCATTTTCTTGTGTTGAAAATAATAAAGCTTGATGCTCATGCATCTTTATAAACAAATCAAAAGAGTAAATTGTTTCGAGCCGAGAATTGAATTCAAATTGATTCCTACTTTTAACGTAACAAGATCTCACTAGTGTGTGTGTGTGTGTGTGTCTATATATATATATATATATATATATATATAGAGAGAGAGAGAGAGAGAGAGAGAGAGAGAAGAGGGGGAGAGGGAGAGAGAGAGATATGATCACGACTTAGTATGTTTATAAGATTCAGGAATGCAAGTGCACAGTCGTATCGCGTAGTTTTAAAAGATATTGATCCCACATAGACCAAAAATATAACTTATCGTTATCTAATACTACTGTGTAAAGTTAAAGCTAATGATTAATTGATTTAGGGGAAACTAATAACTAAAACTGAAATAAAATAAAGATTAAGATAAATATAAGAAAAGAGAGACCGGAATGTGTATTATGTGTACCCTTTGTAACTCGTTGGCTTACACTGACGTTAGAAAAGTGTTTAGCAGAAAATATTAATTTAAAAACCTTTATCTCACACTCTCGTGTTTATTGACTTTGACCATACTCCTAACCCTAAATGCTTTGCTCTCGCTATCTCATTTAAAATTAAAAGTACTTTCTTGAAAACCAATAAATTCTCGCTGTGTTTAAGATTAATGTTTAGTTTCTACTATCTGGTTCGACCCCCACACTCTCGCAATGCTGACTTGAACCTTAATTAGTTTTCCACTCTAGTGACAAAATCATGTTAAATAACCTCTCACTCTCGTGACAAGGTTATTTAAATTAAACTTAGAAACAAAAGTCAAAACAGAATTTAATAACAATTATTTAAGCCAACATAATAATTACTGAGTTCTGTTGAAGACGACGAAACTCACATACTGGACTCTAAATTATTTACCCGGACATGGAATTGAACGTAAACAAACTAAACATTAAGAATGAAATTAAGTGAAACATGGTAATTAAGTTAACAACGATAAATGAAAATAATAATAAAGCAATAAAACGAAACTTGTAAATGATGAAATAAAGGAAACTTGAATTAACTTCTGAAATAAACTTCGCGTACATTAGCAAGAACCCAATTTAGAATATTTTGGAAGTCACAATTCGTTACGCGAGGAAAAGTTCGCTACGCGAACTTTACAACATAATTCCCTTGAAATCTTAGGAATTCTCTACGCGGGCTAAAGTTCGCTACGCGAAATCTACTGCGCAGTGAAAAACCAGAAAACACAAATTTTATATTCTTGGATCCCAAACCCCAAATTCCCACATGCGATCTGAAATGACATAATAATAGATCATAACAAGGATCTAATTACATTATATTACAGTAAGGGAGTCTAAAACATGCATTAGTATGAATCATGGAATAACTATATCACATAATTCACAATCCCAACATAAACCCCACATGCAATTGCCTAATTCTACCCTAAGTTCTATCTAATAGAACTCACCTTGATCAATTGTAGATTATGATGATACACTTGCTGCATTATAACTCTCTTCATGCCCAAAACATGACCTCAAACCATGCCAAACCCGTAGTCACCTAAATACCCATTTTCAGTATGCAACACCAAACTTCAATTTCCCTTTTCTGCTTCAATACAAAAGCTATGGAGACAAATTACTATAACAAATAGAAGGAAATTTTGTGTAGATTCTAGAACTTCAAGAAATTCTTAAATAGGCGTTATGAGTAAAGACTTATGACCTGATTGGTGGAGCTGATCAAGAAATTCTATATCCAAATTTTCACCAAAAATCAGCATTAAATCCATGTCAAACGCATTTATCTCCATCATCACGAACATGTAGAACATAGATTTTATACGCAAAATGAAGAGAATTTTGTGAGCTTTCCAAAAAATCCAAAATCGTCTAAATCCGAATTACTAAAATCGTCTATTACCTTTTTAGTGGTGGTTGTTCAAGGTGTGCAGAAATGGAGATGGTGATGATAACATAAGCCCCTATTCCTTCTCTCTCTCTACTCCACTATAAATCTGATTTTGTAAAGCTCCTCCACCAGACAATGCCTTATAATACATGCAATCTTGTTTAAGGTTAAAAGTTCCCCTTAACCAAGTCAATATTACTAGTTTGTCACTTTATTCCATTCCAACTAAATCCCTTTGAGTGTAACTATTTTACAATTTCTCTTTTTAATAATTCTTAGTGTAATGATATTCATATTACCCATGTTTAAAAATATGAAATATTAGAAAGAGAGTGAGAGAGAGATTTAACAAAAACTTTCGTAAACTAAAAATTAGTGATATCGTAAATCATGTTTATCCTAGACTACTTTAGAGAATTATATTAATAACAAGAAAATTATGATCATAAAATAAGCATTAAATTTCAACTAAAGAATAAATTGAATACACTTACATTCTTTTCATCTTCACCTACAACAAATTAAAAAATAAAATAAAATAAAATAAAAATATTAACAACCTTAGTTTTCGTTATCTTTATTATTTTCTGGACTAGGAGATTTCAAATGGTTAGAAGCAATAGAAGAATTAGTAACCTGTCTAACAACTTATATCATGTCACTCACATCTTATCGAGAAATTTGTCTTACGAATTAAGGTCATTATACTTCCTAATATTCCCTCCATATGGTTAACTCTATGACATAACTCTTCATTTTCAAACGCATAACTTTTGATTTTTTATATTAGAAAACTTGTCCAAGCAACGCACACGTCCCTTCATTTAGCTTCTTGTATTTTTAAAAACGTGTTATCCTTCAAAGGCATAGAAACTTGAATATGTTGGACTGATTGAGATGCCCAAACCTCATTATTATAATATTTTAGTCCTTCCTTAAACGTAAAAATACTAGTGTTATATTGATTGCGACTCAAAGATAAGAAAATAGCAACATTCATAACAAATTAAATGTCACATTATAACATGTGAAACAGGAGAACCTAAGCACGCAAGATACAAGATTGGATGGTGGATGATGCAATAACTTGCAATCATGCTTGGAGAGATCATTAACTCGTAAGGGTTCAACAAAGCACTTAAACAAAATTGTGGTTTTCTTTTGTATTTTAAGCAACAATGCCAACCTTAATCTAGGTAAATCAATATTGTTATGAAAAGAGACATATTTTAAATTTTAGTACATTAGTCAATTCTTATAGGTAAAATATCACATCAAGTACTTATTAATCAACAAGAACTCCTAATAAATCTAAACAAAAGTATTAGACCAAGTTCTTGAGTTAAGGGGTTAATAAGTTCCATTAAAATTAAAAAGTTTCAAGAGAATCTGAGTTCGAATCTTTTGCCCAAACAATGGGTTAACAAAAGTTTTCAAGAGACCTAAAAATCTGAGGATTAAATAAATGAGTTTTCAATATTTACACATAAATATAGTATACCATAAACAAATATATTTTGAATAATATATTCAATTTAATTTTATGGTTTAAAATTTATTGGGATTCATATATGATTTCAAATTTGTGTCTAAAGATCGAGAATTATTTTATATTCAATGGGTTTCTAATATAGGATATTTCCTTTTGTGTTGTTTGTAAAAAATGAAAACTTTATTTTACTTATTGATGTGTATTTTAAATATACTTATTTGTATAATTATATGATTACATTTAAGTGAAGAGAAAAAAATATGAACAAGACCATCCAAAAATGAAATACATCATATTTAATATAAAATAAAATTATATGTCTGTCATTTATTATTTTTTATTGAATATAATATCAAGTTTACATTAGTGAACCGCTATGCAATGATTCCAAATATTCGAACACCTATTTAAAATTTGGGTTTTGTTTTTCACATATACCGGCAATTGTGTTGCATATCTCGTCATGTCAAAATGACAAGATTTTCCAACATCATTCACAAGGCTATGGCAGCAATAATCGCTAACAGTTCCATTTCCAACAAATACACTAGAGAATATCTCTTTACCACATTCTTTCTTTAATTTGTTTGAACATATAATTAAATATTTCTCATATGATGACAATGGTCTTAGTGCATTACCAATATCATGTGAAGGAGCTTCAGAAGGCGATTGTGGAATCTCCGAGCATAATGATATTCTCAAAATCAAAGTAAAACTCATCATAAAGATCACAAAAACATTAAAGCCATGAAATGATTTCATGATTATTTTAGAGTGATACTTTAATTGAAGTCTTACAGGATATTTGGTTTGTTTACTAGGTGATTAACAAAGTCTTATTTATAATATATGAGATATTATTTTAACGTAAAAATTAATTTAATATGTTGTCCTAACTCTCATAAAAACGTAATTTTAAGTTAATTTTTAAGATTACTTTCATATAAGAAAATCTTTTAATGAAGTTACTAAAATTTATGTTACATAATAATAGAAACAATTTAAACTTTTAAAATTAACACAGACATAATTTTTTATTTGAAAGAAATCTAGTATAATTTAACCTATTAAGTAAATATTCACTTTTAAATATTAATTAAATTATTAAATTATTTAAATAAATATATCCATAATATTAAAGAATTTATTTTAGACATAGAGATTGAATAATTTATAAGAGCTTAATGATAAATCAAATGATTTCTAAACGGTTAAGAAACATAATATTATGAGTCAATATAATTAAATAAACAAAGAGATATTACACTACAAGAAAAAATAATATTTGTCAGGGAATTATCCCCTCACAAATGTCAAAACCCCCTCATAAATATGTAAATTGCGAGGGGGCAGCTCCCCTAACAAAACAGGGGGTCGCAAGATAATTTGCGAGGAGCTAAACACTTCGCTATTTACCCAGGGGTCAATCCCCTCGCTAATTGCCAAATATAAATAAACAACGCAGACATAGCGTCAGTTGTCGCAGGCTAGTGTACAGAGATGTCTACAGTACGTCAGATTTTTTGCCAGGGGACAATCCCCTCGCAAAATGCAATAATGATGACATCTACACAAGAGTTTATTCCCTGGCATATTGCAGAAAAATTTTCAAAAAAAAAAAATAAATTTGACCAAAAATAAAATAAATAATAATAATAGAATAATTATATATAATTAATATAAATTTATATAATAATTAAAATTTATATAATAATATAAATTTAAAATATAATAAAAATTCATCAAAATTATAATAAAAGATTTAAGTTCAACATACTTAAAATAATATATCATACAAATTAAAAAAAAAAAACTTCAAATATTCAACATAATTATAGAATTACTCTTCGTTTTGTTCTCCTTGGTCATCTTCTTCAACAACTCCTTTATTATCATTAGTTCCTCCAAATCCACCACCAGAATTTTGTGAAGCAAAAAATTGATCAAATCTTAGAATCCGCTCATTTGCAATCCGCATTGTTTCTTGATACGCTTGTGCTTGCCTCCTCATTTCTTCCCGCAACTCAATTTCCCTTCTTTGCATTTTTTGTTCCATCTCTAATTGTTTTTTCTTCATCTCTTCAATTTCTGCTTTTCTTGCTGCAACTTGTTGTGTTGCCTCAGTATTAACCAAATTTCTCACAGTTTCAAGCATTTCGGCGGTTAAGATAGGTTGGGTTGATGTTCCTTCATCATCAGCAAGTCTCATTCTGAAACACCTATCACGCCGCTTTATAGTTTTGGCGTAATCTCCAGCACCATACACTCTCCCATTTTTCTTCTTTCCACCTGCAGTATCATACCATGTACTAAAAGCCAAATTAGGATCAACTGGATATCTTATTATTAAAAATTAATCATAACCCCCAACTAAATTAATTTTTAACAAACAATAATAAACAATATGAAATTCTAATAGAAAGATATTGGAACATAAGAAGATTGAAAATAGTAGGTGTTCTAATTTTCTACTAATCTCACACACAACTAACCACTTGAAATAAGATGTTTAGTTGAGATATTTCCTCTTCCAATTTAAAGATAATATGTTGAATGTTTTCATAAAGATTTGAAGTTAATACAATGATCTTCAACTTAATCATTCATTTCTTCTCCTTTAAGTTTTAGCTTTGATTATTCTAAGTCTATTAAAACAATGAAAATAATACAATTATTTTAGAAGAGATATAAGAATTTATTTATAGTTTTCCTAATTTTATTAAAAGTTAAAATTTTCTTTGCTATGATGAGAATGGGATTGATGATCATATCATGATTAATGAACAATACTCATTGGATCCAATAATTATATTAGTTTACAAGATAAACCATAGTCCATTCATTTAAATATAGTATAAATTAAAGTTTTGATATTTTTAAGATGATTTTAAGTTTTTCATAAGCTTTTGGGATACACAATAGGTAATGCAGTATAATAATAAATTAAGGACACATTTTTTAATAAAATAATGATCTTGAAATGATGGTGTTAACCTTTGTTACAACGGCGTGAGGTGGATCTACATAGTTAGCACTGAATCGCTCAAGTCAGTTCAAGATTCAAGATGAGTATAATGAAAAGTAGAGATTATATAATGTTCATTGATCTTACATGTGAACTAATTTTATACCTTGGGTCAAGTGGAGTGGATTTTAGGAAAACTTGGTCTCAGCCATTTAAGGCCTTTGGCAAGCCCAGAAAAATTTCCCCCAAAGCTTTGTCGGTAACTAAGTGAGTTGGGGAAGCTTTTAGTGGTTTAGGCCGGCCTCCAGGATGTAGTTCAATTCGAGTAAGAATTGAAATGTTTGAAGTTAGTTGAAAAAGTTGTGAGGAATAAGATCATCAAATGCAATCCCATTATTGAAATGTTTTATAGCCTTCTTCTGACACGTGTTGTGACATGACTAGTTAGGGCATGAAGAGGCTTATAGGGCACTTGAGTGAACTCGAGTTTGCGTGTTTTTCTAAAGGGGATATCAAGGTGTTGATCTCTTTACCACTTTCGTTAGCTGATCTAGATCGTTCCTCTCCTTCTTCTATAAGTAGAAGGATATGAGCTCTTTGGAAAAAAACTCAATCCTTGTTATGGAAGTTATTCATACTCATTGTCTTAGTAAACACCTTCGCTTATTCTCTCGTGAAATCATTAATTAGAACTGTTGAAGTTATTCAATCAAAATCTCTACTTCATTCATTCATTATGCTTCATCAATCTTAAATTTTAAGTACCTCGATGAACTCGAGTATTTTCTTCAGCATTTCCTATTTTATAATCAATGTGTGTTATAGTATAGTTAACTTAGCAAGCAAATCTAAGGGTGAAACTTCTTCTACCTTGAGAATGGGGACATACCCTAATTATCATCTCTCTCATCTTAATCATGGTCTTCTTGAGCCCGAAGTCATATCTTTATGTGACGATTATGCCTCTGCAAGGGTATCTAGGGTCTCCAAAGAGGAAGAAACTTCTTCCCCTGACTCGTTAGATGTAACACCCTTCTTTCCCATTAAATAATTAAAAATAAATTGTGGAATATTCATAGTACAAATAAGTAGAAATGTCACACCCCGTAAAATGATCATGAAGTATCAAGTCACTTCATCATTATTACTCATAAAAATAAAATTAAACAGTGGAATTATAAATTGGTTCACTTCAATAGGACTAAGGCTTTAAGAACAATAATTTCCTCAAAATTTGTGGTTCATCCTAGGTTTGGAATTAAGATATGTAACAAATGAAAAATAACATAAAACAAAACAAGTTCCTATAGTTTCTATGTTACGTATCAGAGTGACTCCTAATACTCGTTCAATAGAAACACACGCTCCAAGCACTACTCAGGTACCTGGTTATTTGTATTCCCCGAGGAGCACAAACACAACAATGGAAAAGTGGTGGCAATTACATTCAATAATGCTAAGGAGTAGTAATCAAATAATACTTACTAATCAGGAAATCATAACACACGGGAAATACCACAACACATTCATCATACTCAGTTCATATTCATTCATATATATGCAATGTGACTCAACTGACTCGACACCATACATGTGGTACCAACACAATCCATACGGTTCATTCTTTGAACCTGATTCCCATACAAATCCGGATAACTCATATACATTCCTCTGAACTACAATGTATGTCCAACTCGACTCCTACACGGAGTCCGGATGAGACTTGGCACCCATCATTGGTTCCTACCCAGGCTCTTCCCCATAAGGCACAACATGAGATGCATGACATACAGTTATGCATGTTAGAACAAAGTTTGTTTCTAATAATATATTAAAGTTTTGATGATAACAAGTATAATAAATTTTGTATAAAAGTTATGATCCTCTGATGAATATGATACTCTGACATGCATATGTTTAGTTTCAAAAGATGTTCTGACTCAAGTGCAAAAATGGAATGTTACACTATGTTGAGCAGAAGATGAATTCAGAAATTCTAAGGAAGAACTTCTGGAACATGCACGCTGTAAAAAAAAGCTTCTGAGTGAAGATTGAAATACAACTTCTAATAGAAGCATGCAAGCGCAAACCTCTGATAGAAGCACCATGTGTAAACTTCTGATAGAAGTAACTTCTGATAGAAGCAGGCAAGCATAATTCTAATAGAAAACACCAACAAAATATTCTGATAAGAAGATTTCTAACAAGGCTTACAGAAGATCATGATGTATATGTATGTCATCTTCTAAAAGACAAAACCTGCTACAGTAACGTTAACCTACTGAGCTAAGAAGACTAGAATACTTGAGTGGTTCAACTTTCAAGGATCATTGAGTAAACAAATCACGTGAAGCTAAACAAGTCATAATTACTCTTTCCTATATTTAAGACACGCTACCATGCAACGGAAACTTTCTGGAAGTACTATATAAAGCTTTCAAATTCAAAGAAGAAATATAATAACTTACAACAATTATCTTGAGTAAACTTACGTTGCCAAAATAAAAAGTCATTCGTATAATCAGCTTACTTAACCTTTGAGCTAAATATTTTGTGTAAACTTCACATTGTGAAGAAAAGCTTTTTAGAAGCAATATTATACACAATCAGTTAGAAGTTATTCATTCGATAGTTGTTCCTTGAGAGACCAGTTGGGTCAGAATTCTCGAGAGGGCTAGGACTAGTGAGTCTTAGAGGAAGTTAGTCACACCATTTTGGGCAGTGCATTGTTGTTAGTTGTTGTAAGATATTTCCGCAAACAAGTATTTTTAATTATCGATTCCACAGGGATTGGTATATGTTATAGTCTTTCAATAGGAAAGTGTATTTTAAGATATTGTAACCAAAGGGTTTGTTATCAAATCTACTAGTAACATGAGTTTCCAAACAAGTAACTAAATTAATTCTTTCAAAAGATAGTTATGGTTTGGATTAAAGAGAGTTTGAGATTGTTTTCAAATAATGGAAGCATGTCAAGATTAGTTTCATTGATCTAGTTTCATACATATTCAATTAATCAAGTGATGAACATAGTAGATGATTTCTACAAATACATATCCTCTCAATCTTGTAGATTTCCCACCAAGATTGTGAATGTTATCATGTTAATCTTTGCATGATTCCTCACTACAACTATTGACATGATAATCATTAAGTTCAATATTTTGTAAACACTAACACACAAATCTATCCCTAGCATTTGTTCATTAGAGGATGAATATCCTAAGTCTACTTTGAAGTATTCTTTTCCAAGCAAAACTCAAAGCATAAGGATGAAGAACAAAGATATTCAACTATATTAATCATCAACCATGTTCATACACAAATGGATTAAAAGAAATACATAATATAAAGATCAACTACCTCTAATCTTGACACAAAAAGAACTTAGCCACTCATTTCCATGGTTGCTTGCTCTCAAGATTGTTGGTAGAAATGATGAAAATCAAGGATTCAAGAAGAAAAGCTATGGTGTTCTTTTTACAATTCTTGCCCTAGATTTTCAAAGATGAAAAGATAATAATGATGAAGTGTTGTTTTCTTCCTTTTCAAGCCAAAAAGTCAGCTGGAAGTGATGGGTTGGTGGCCAAAAGGTGAAAGCATGGGTCTGTCCTTTTTCTGATTTTTGCAGACCGCGCTAAGCCCGGTTAAGCGCGCTGAGCACGCTCATGCTGGCACCGCGCTGAGCGTGACCTGTAGCATGCTTCCTTCATCCAAAAATATCTTCAAAAAGAATCATCCCTTAAGCTCTTCAAGTGTCCTTGAATCCAAGCTTGGGAGAATTAGTCAATAAAATCCTACAATTGAAAGTAAAATAAGTTAAATAATATATTATGACAAAAACTAAATAAAAACTTACTTAAACCAAAATACTAGAATAAATAATACTAATTAATTAAAAATATATTGTTAAGGACCACAAAATCATGTACAAAATAGCTACAATTTGGTCATTAACAACTCTCCCCAACTTACTTCTTTGTTTGTCCCCAAACAAAAGTCAATAATCTCACAAAGCTAGAAGAAACAAAATGCAAGCGTGCAAACTCACACAAGAATAATGGTTCAAACTCGACATACCCGGCAAAAGCACACATCGATCGCTTCTTCGAAACACAACATGGCTATGAATCAAGTTCTAAACACAATATATCAACACATGTAACAAAATAAAAGATATGTTCACACTTGAATCACCTAATCATTTCTTCACAATTCATGAAGAACAAAATGTATATTTACAAAGGACTAAACACTCTCACTAATAGTCATGCACATCCAGAACAATTCATGCATTCATCGAAACAAGTTAAATGACAAAATGGAAACAAAGATCACTAAGGATTTTCAAGGTTGTAACTTGGCTTAGGTTAGAAACAAGGGATATTTAAGTACAAAGCCATTGAAACGAATTGGGTCAAAGGATATGAAGAGCATTTCACAACTAATTCTCATTCCCTTCTTATTATTCACAACCTCTTTTCTTTTTCACACAATGATCCTCTTTTTTTTTTTTTCTTTTTTTTTCTTTTCATATACAAATTTTTTCTTCTTTTGTATTTTTCTTTTCTCTATTCTTTTTCTTTCTTTAGGATCATTGTGTCATCAATTCTAGGTTCTTTTTGATCCACCTCCCCAACTTCATTTATATCAATCCTTTTTTATTCAAGAACATGCTCTTCAAGGGTTAATTAACAAAAAGGGTTGGTATTCACAAACAAGAAAAATTTATAGAATGAATTATCATTGAATTTTTCAAAGATTATCAACAATCATTAAGTGGCCTCCTTAACAATTAGTCGATTTGATAAAATCATCCTACAAATACTATTTAAGCTCAAAAGGGTTTACAAGGATTCACTCACTCACGGGTAATTGAAGCCCTTTTAGAATTGGTGGTTTTTCTCATAATGCACAAAAAATTGCCTTGATCATTTCTAAGTTTCCAAGTTATCACAAACAAATAAAGATTAAACATAAATCACACGAGTTAACACAACTATTAGACACTCTATATTTGGTAAAAAGTGGAAGCTTCTCACATATGTGGTTTATGTCCTAATGATTCGAATGTGAACACAAATTTTTTGTACATGCCAAGATATTTTGCATAAAACACAAATTTCATAGACATATTATTATTCTACAAAACGATTAAATATGTACCTTCTTTGTGGATTGAGTCGAGAATTTTATCATCACCATCACTTTGGTGAAACACACTTGCTAGCTTTGAAGAACCGTTGAAAAATTCGGACAAATCACAAGAAGTAAATTCAAACTAAATAAACTATAATCTAAAAAAAAATAAAAAAAATAAAAATAAAACAAACAAACAAAATAAAATAAATTAAAAAGACACCCCAAAATGGTGTTTAAAACTTAAAAAGAAGTACTTAGGCTCCATGCCTACAAAATATCAATTGGAATTACAAGCCTATCCCCAAAAATGGATGGCAACCAACAAAATCCAGAGTTTTAAACTAAAATGCGGAAATAAAAACTAAACACTAGAAAATGCTGAAAGTAAAATAAAAACAAGAAAATAAAGATCAGTCTGTAGTCTCGAGAATTGAATCTCCAATAGACCCAGAATCAGAACCGGAACCAGAACTCCCCTCTCCATCATCCTGACTCTGCTCATCACCATCTCCCACCTCCTCCTCAACATTTGGCCCGACCCCGGGCCAACCAGCATATGCACTGAGCTGCTCTCCCGTGCGAGTGAAATGGTTCACTCCGGGCTCTCTGATCTGCAAAGCAAGGTGCTCCATGCTCTCGTGCATAAACATGAATGCTCTCTGATGAGCGAGATGCATCTGCCTGTTCCATTCTTCAGATGGACTGGCCTGAGGAAGTGCCGCTGCAACTGGTACAGCCTGGGCAGTAGTATTATCACCAAGGGCCCTACAATATCGATCACAGTAGTGATCATCAATGACTCCATCAATAGTGAGGTGCCCCACAGCAGGAAAGGCAACCTTCGCCCTTTTCAGCAACCCCATAATCAGCCCAGGATAGGTGAGGGCACACTTTATACGCTCTCCCTTAGAGGTATAACTTAGTGCAACCCTCTTCAGCTCATTTGCAATCAGACGACCAAAATCAATTTGCTCCTCATCGAGCATATACGCAATCAAGCTGGCCGTCTCCATAGGAATCGAAGATGTGTGGCTCCGAGGTCTCAGATTGTACAGAGCCACACACATGAGCACTCTGGCACTAGTCTTCAGACTGGACCTGTTGAATTTCAATGGTTGTCCAGCCCGGTTCAATTCATAGGAGTGCCCAGACAAACAGAGTTTGCTTCTTAACATGTCAAAGTTCCAAGCCCCACGAGCCAAGTGGTCGTGGTAGACATCCAATTGATCCTCTGGGGCTGTCCAATTTAAGCTCAGATAACTGTTGATAGCCGTGCGAGAAAAAGTTATCAACTTTCCACGCACAACGTAAGCAAACCGAAATTCACTCCCCTCAGCCGGAATAACATTTGCATAAAATTCCCTCACAAGCTCGACATTAACCTTCGTCTGAGGCTCACAGAGAACATCCAACCCGTAATTAGAAAGAATAGCATCGGGCGTTGCATAGTGGCCCTGCTCACGGAGGCGGATAATGCGCTCAGTCCAAATGTTGCGTTCCTCAAGCTCTTTGTATCGAGCCTCCTGAGCATGTCCCAAGAAGCGAACAGCGTCGAAAAAAGCGGGCCTAGAGGACCCAGCCCCAGCAGAAGAAACTCGTTGTCTCTTAGGTGCCATCTGAAAATCAACACAAAAATCAACGGAAAAGTGACACCGAGGTGTCCATTAGCAAATATTCATGCAAACAGTAGAGCAACTCAACCAACCAAAGTATTACGACTAATCAGAAAACACAAAAACACAGCAGAAGAATTTTTCAAAATTCTGCAGACCGCGCTAAGCGCGCTGACCGCGCTCTGCGATTTTCAGAAAAATTCTTCTGTAAAAACAGAATTTTCTCCACAAGGACACTACTACTAGCAGCGAAAATACCATCCTTAGCAATCTCTACTACCAAAACAACCTAAATCTAAGAGAAAATTCAAAAATTCCTAACCCTAGGTTTTCAAAATCTAACCTAAACATGCAATTTAAACGAAATTGAGAGAAAAAAAGGATAGAACACTTACTTAGATGCCTTGGAAGGTTGATTTGACAAAGAATTTCACAAAGATTCGAAGATTTTTGGTTGGGGAATTTTGGAATTTGGGATGAGTGAAGAATGAAGAGAAAACTAGGGAAAAAGGGTTTGAAATGAACCCTAACCCTTTAAAACTAACCAGGCCACGAATTGTGTAACACCCCAAATCTACCCAAAGTTTTATATACAAAAATCAGAGTAATTTAAAATTTCATAAATTAAATACTGAGGCGTTACACCATCAAAACAACTCACTTTAAACAGTTTGATTTAAAGTAAAAGTCTCAGATACATAGCATCGTCGGAAGAAATAAATTGATTCAAAGACATCAAAATATCTTCTTTAATAAACTTCCTTAATAAATCATCTTTTCATAAATTATAATTCTTATACATAAAAGAATAACATCAAAAGAACAACAACAAGACAACACAAATATTCCCCCCGAGTGCTACGTATCAGAGCGACACCGACTCGACTAACAGCAGCTAAAACTCCGTCTTCATAACCTGCACGTTACCAATATATAGATAACGGCGAAACAAGTAAAGGGTGAGATACTCCAAAACATATTATTAAAGGCATGATAAATATATACATAGTTTGGAATATAAGCGATATGGATTAGCAGGTGCATTCCACCACATATCTAAACCTCACCTACTTTTATCACTATTCTAAAGTGTTTAATCTACACTTAATCACCTAAGCCTCATCGGCACAATTCATCTCAACGACACATACACCTCCGTCTCCACGAGGTCGTCACAAGCTAATACATCGCTAGTTAACACGACAATCATAAACAACAACATCAACCGACAACATTAAACAATGCTAACAACATGAGCAACATGAACAATCATCACAAATTGGCTAAAGCCCATCTTCGCTCGGCATAGAAGCCCATCGCTTGGCATAAAAGCCCATCGCTTGGCATAAAAGCCCATCATCACAAACGTCCTATTTACATCACCAATTAACACGACCGTCTTAAACAACAACATCAACCAACAACGTTAAATAATATGCTAGTAATATAAGCAACATAAACAAATCATCACAAAATTGGCTAAAGACCATCTTCGCTTTTGGCATAAAGCCCATCTTCGCTCGGCATAAAAGCCCATACATCACAACATCATCACATCATATTTGCATTTAGCATTTCATCAAAGTTAAATCATCGCAAAACTCATTATTTATACTCATCACCTAGTTATCATGAAACTATCAAGTTATATTCACTTCATGTTCATCACAAAGATCATCACTAAACAAAGCATCGTATATCATCGCAATCCAACATCATTCATCAATTAAAACCCAACGCCAAACAACTCAAACATAAACATAACCGACTCCATGAGACACGACTATGTTATGCATGTGGTACCCATCGCTTTGTCCGTAATTAGGGACACTTGGCATAAAGCCGATCGCTCGGCATAAAAGCCATCATCGCTGGCATAAAAGCCTCTTCGCTTGGCATAAAAGCCCTCTTCGCTTATGCAATGTATGTGACTCGACAATAAAACAACACAACACAAAACAACATCATCGCTCATTCAAATTGGCATAAAGCCCACATCGCCATAATTCATCCAAAATAAGATAAATATATCATCGCATTATTATGCAAATCGTCACATATAATTCATCATCATCAAAATCACGCATTCACAAATCGGAAGCATTTATCAACAATATTAATATAATCATCACATTATCATGTACAAAGACATATAACTTCGCATCGCATAGTCAACAAGTATTTGCTAATTAATACGTCGTCGCAAAGATTATGTTTAATCACCCTACATCATAACCAATTCGCTCACTAAATTCCAAAAACGGAAAAATGGTTAAACCCCTATAATCGTCGCGAAAGCCATTCCTAATAACCGGCATTAATCATAATCAACGTCGCAATCGGATCGTCCATACGTATCCTAAACCCACTACAACGAAATCTGATTCAATTGAACCGTAATTAAGCCCATTCCGGGTCATCTCGCAAAAACTCACAACATCTAACAACTAACCTCACCACTAAGTTCTACACCTCAAACTTAGCTAGCACGAAAATTTTCGTTGAATTCGGAGCAACTTGCTCCGTCGTCGAATTTACCGAAATCGGAAAATCGGAACACAATCGGGTCCCAAAAGAAATGCGAAAAATCAGAATTTTGGAGGCTACAGGAGCATCAACACGGGTCCCCGTGTGCATCAACACGGCCCGTGTTGAAAAGCCAACCGAACGTGCAATTTTCACCCAAGGCAGTGCATCAACACGGGCGCCCGTGTGCAGCAACACGGCCCGTGTGGATTGCTCTGCACAACTAAAATTTCCATTTTTAGAGGGAAACACGGTCGTGTTAATCAACACGGCCCGTGTTAATGGACCTGCGTGAAAACTTCATCTTTTTGAGATTTTCTCATACTTCTACCATGGTTTTCTTTCCCATTTCAATACTCTTAATTCTACAAGCTAGCACCTA
The DNA here is from genome assembly GCA_021764765.1 of Vicia sativa. NCBI lineage: Eukaryota > Viridiplantae > Streptophyta > Magnoliopsida > Fabales > Fabaceae > Vicia > Vicia sativa. Next base: position 82,538,086 of record CM038796.1, on the reverse strand, counting down.
ATACATCCACAAAACATACTCCTAATCCAACTCTTCTAAACCATTCCAACAATCAACCAACAAAACCCTATAAATCAACTATCAATTTCACCCCCAAATCCAAAATACATCTATCAAAACCTAACAATATGAGATGAAGAATCAAACCCCTTACCTCTAGTTTGGATGATCCATGGTGATGCTACCAAGCCCAACCTCGAGCTTCCTCTCTTGCTCTCTTGTTCTTCTTCTCTCCTTCTTCTTCTTCTTTCCAAAACCCTCTCTTCCTCTCTCTAGTTTCTATTTTGGTGTGTTTGGAAAATGGAAAGAAAAACAAGGAAATGGTTTTATAACTTACTAGCTTCCAATTTCTATGTTTGGTTTTGGTATTTTGGATGGAAGGAAAATGAGGAGAAATGGTTTATATGCAAATCTTACTAGCAACAAGGGTGGAAACCTAATTCTCATCAAATAATCCTTACACCCCTCATCTATTCTTATAAATTTACACACTAATAATATCTACCAATATTATTAATTCCATTCAATTAAAATAATTATGTGGAATTAAATATTGGATCCGAATAATATTTTACCGGACCGAATAGAAACGTCGCCAAATATATTATCATATATATCGATTAATATATTTAATCCCGTCGCAAAATAAACATCAATCGGTAATTCGAAAATATTAATATAATATAATATTAATTAAAACAGGGCGTTACAACTCTCCCCCACTTATAAACCTTTCGTCCTCGAAAATTTCAACCAAAAACGAACAATACGGGATATGCCTACCCATTCGTCCACTCAATCCTCGCATCAACTAAACAACATACAAAATACACCGAAACAAGGAAATATCCTTAACTACAACGTCCAAACAAGAACAACCATGCCGAGATGCAAAGCCCATACAATGCACTCGACAACCAACTAACACCCAATAACCAAACAAGTCGCAGACACACCGGTTCACTCGAGAACCAAACAAACAAGATCGATACTATTGTAACGTCTCAACCATAGAATTGGTCACACACTCGAACCGACACCTCGGAAACGAGTCACCAAAGATAGGAACATAAAGTCCTACAACACAACACCAACACCATCGCTAAGACGAAAACAACAAAATGGTTATACAAACCAAAACTGAAACAATCAAAAAAGAATAAAACCACGCGTGCTACGCAAACACGAAAAAGATGTCTTCATTCACGCATAAGTACGAACTCAAAACCCACACTTGCAGTTATCGCTCTCATTCCAGAAAATCACAAGGTCACATCATCCTTGTAGATCACCAGTGTACTACCCTTGAAAAACAACAAGTTATACAAACACAACAGAACAACGATATACTACGCATTCCAAGGCGTACACAAACGGCTTACAACTATAACTCACTAGTCCAAAACCAACAACCTCGCTTACTCGCTAAACAATTCAATGCTCGATATCTAAACCATGCTGCGTCACCTTAATGCATAAGATGCCAACCGAAAAACAACTTGGTTAAACCTCAACTTTACAATCACTCAAAAATGAAATACGTTCAAAGCGTACACCCATCAAGACACCTCACAACATCAGCTTCATCAACCCGAAGAATCACTCTTTCATTCTCGATTGATCAACGTTCATCGGTCTTCTAAAATACACGACATAGTTTGACCTTTTCAAATATTGTCCAACTATTCACTTGTGAAACTTCGACGTATACACTTGACTTCAACAAAGTCGTCCCTTATAACAATTCAATTCCCAAAGTATAAGTAATCACTATCCTCGCACCGTCGCAACTTTCAATACACAGGTTTCTTATTCGAAACACCTTCTTAATTTTCAATCCTTCGAAGTGGTAACTAAGACCAAAACACTCTCTCAAGAAATCAACCCATCAACGTCGTCTCATACTCCTGAAATTACAAAACAGGTTGGACTTAGAACCATAACATCAATTTCTATGGAACTCAACAAGAACACCGTCGCGACCGACTTCAGTCACAATAGAGTACCTTCCTTTATAAAACATCAATCATCTTAAAGTACCTGTGGTTACCAAACCACCATCAATTCTCACCGTCAAGACTGATCTTAGTCGCAATCTAATGATCCACTACGACCATTAGTATCCGACGAAATCCATATGTTAATGGTGAACAAACCCTTAATAACTTTCTGAGCTTAATCTCAGCAAGCGTCTCAAAACAAACATGCAACATTCTTCAAAATAATAAATCCCAAATCAGATATTCTTGGGCTATCCTCAATATAAACTTACTAAACTCAACAACAGACGAAGTCTCTTTATAGATCGTACCCAACTTGAATTATCTTCAACAATTCTAATCTCCTCGTTGCTAACATCTGCACCCACAAGGTTCCAATGAGCACACCCGCATCAACCTCTAACTCTTACGTCCGACAACTTTTTCCTTATGAAAATCAAATCGTTCCAAGGTAGCAATACACTTTATCCAACTCTATGCCAAAATGCATCTTAAGTCCAAAACGAAATATCACAATACATCGCACAAGGTTCTTCAGTACAAAACAAAACCAATTCGGAGCATTCGCTAAACTTTCCACTAACTCAAACAAATTCGCCTCCCATTGCGAAGTCCCAATAGCGACTCAACCATCTCGAGTCAAAGTACTTACGATCAAAACCAACTTATAAAAAGGATCCTCCGTCAAACTCACAAAGTTAACCATCCAAAACAAAAGAACTTTTAAACTCTGAATTAACCCCCTTAAAGTCTCCTACAAGGCACAAAATAAATCTTCGCGGAACCGTCCAAAATATCATTGTCTAAGTTGCTGACTCAAGGCACTCTCATTCAACAGTTCAAAATTCTATCTTTAGAATACTCGACATGCACCAATGTAACTTCACTACTGATAACACTACACTCGGATGCTTGCCATAATTTCCTAACTTGATGTGAACCAAATAATATCCATGAACACGAACTAATTCTTACACTACTCAGTATCGTTCGAACATTCAAAATCATACGGCGATTAGTCACACTAATGACGTCAACAAATACTCGCCAGAACCATACAATATCTTGAAAGGCATTGCCTAAGCATCTTCAACCCTCACACTAATCCGTAGGCAGCCAGACATCGCATCGATCTCAATAAACACATAAACTCCAAAAACTCAATCCATCAAAACTTCACTGCGGTGACTCACTCACATCTTCACACTATGCTTGGAAGAATCACAACACGAAGCTCGCTTGCCAAAGTCTTGTTTCTCACCAAAATCCAAGTTCGCTCACAACTCAAGTAACCATGCACCACCTTGTGCAAACACATCAGCCCCACACACTATAAAGCTGGAAAGACAAGTTCATCCCAACCAACACAATTATCGACTACTATCAACAAGAGATTAAGGATGATCAGTCCCTCAATTTGTCAATAGACAGTCGACAATCATGGTGGTGACATAAACCATCTCTACCAAACTACAACAACGTCTTCAAACTTACACTTTAAGTTACCGAAGCGTAACACTGCTTGAGGCTCCATCCTAAGCCACAAGCGCCACCAAGAAGTAAGACTTCTCCCCCACTTATTTCAAACTCATCTCTACAGACAAACAATTTGAAACAAGCAAGTACCGACAGTGTCTCACATACATGTCGCATACAACAGGATTAAACACACTAACAACTTGGTCGACAGACCGACCTGCTCTGATACCACTAATGTAACACCCCAAATCTACCCAAAGTTTTATATACAAAAATCAGAGTAATTTAAAATTTCATAAATTAAATACTGAGGCGTTACACCATCAAAACAACTCACTTTAAACAGTTTGATTTAAAGTAAAAGTCTCAGATACATAGCATCGTCGGAAGAAATAAATTGATTCAAAGACATCAAAATATCTTCTTTAATAAACTTCCTTAATAAATCATCTTTTCATAAATTATAATTCTTATACATAAAAGAATAACATCAAAAGAACAACAACAAGACAACACAAATATTCCCCCCGAGTGCTACGTATCAGAGCGACACCGACTCGACTAACAGCAGCTAAAACTCCGTCTTCATAACCTGCACGTTACCAATATATAGGTAACGGCGAAACAAGTAAAGGGTGAGATACTCCAAAACATATTATTAAAGGCATGATAAATATATACATAGTTTGGAATATAAGCGATATGGATTAGCAGGTGCATTCCACCACATATCTAAACCTCACCTACTTTTATCACTATTCTAAAGTGTTTAATCTACACTTAATCACCTAAGCCTCATCGGCACAATTCATCTCAACGACACATACACCTCCGTCTCCACGAGGTCGTCACAAGCTAATACATCGCTAGTTAACACGACAATCATAAACAACCACATCAACCGACAACATTAAACAATGCTAACAACATGAGCAACATGAACAATCATCACAAATTGGCTAAAGCCCATCTTCGCTCGGCATAAAAGCCCATCGCTTGGCATAAAAGCCCATCACTTGGCATAAAAGCCCATCATCACAAACATCCTATTTACATCACCAATTAACACGACCGTCTTAAACAACAACATCAACCAACAACGTTAAATAATATGCTAGTAATATAAGCAACATAAACAAATCATCACAAAATTGGCTAAAGACCATCTTCGCTTTTGGCATAAAGCCCATCTTCGCTCGGCATAAAAGCCCATACATCACAACATCATCACATCATATTTGCATTTAGCATTTCATCAAAGTTAAATCATCGCAAAACTCATTATTTATACTCATCACCTAGTTATCATGAAACTATCAAGTTATATTCACTTCATGTTCATCACAAAGATCATCACCAAACAAAGCATCGTATATCATCGCAATCCAACATCATTCATCAATTAAAACCCAACGCCAAACAACTCAAACATAAACATAACCGACTCCATGAGACACGACTATGTTATGCATGTGGTACCCATCGCTTTGTCCGTAATTAGGGACACTTGGCATAAAGCCGATCTTCGCTCGGCATAAAAGCCATCATCGCTTGGCATAAAAGCCTCTTCGCTTGGCATAAAAGCCCTCTTCGCTTATGCAATGTATGTGACTCGACAATAAAACAACACAACACAAAACAACATCATCGCTCATTCAAATTGGCATAAAGCCCACATCGCCATAATTCATCCAAAATAAGATAAATATATCATCGCATTATTATGCAAATCGTCACATATAATTCATCATCATCAAAATCACGCATTCACAAATCGGAAGCATTTATCAACAATATTAACATAATCATCACATTATCATGTACAAAGACATATAACCGCATCGCATAGTCAACAAGTATTTGCTAATTAATACGTTCAAAGATTATGTTTAATCACCTACATCATAATCAATTCGCTCACTAAATTCCAAAAGCGGAAAAATGGTTAAACCCTATAATCGTCGCGAAAGCCATTCCTAATAACCGGCATTAATCATAATCATCGTCGCAATCGGATCGTCCATACGTATCCTAAACCCACTACAACGAATCCGATTCAATTGAACCGTAATTAAGCCCATTCCGGTCATCTCAAAAACTCACAACTTCTAACAACTAACCTCACCACTAAGTTCTACACCTCAAACTTAGCTAGCACGAAAATTTTCGTTGAATTCGAGCAACTTGTTCGTCGTCAATTTAAATCGGAAAATCGGAACACAATCGAGTCCCGAAGAAATGCGAAAAATCAAATTTTGGAGGCTACGGAGCATCAACACGGTCCCGTGTGCATCAACACGCCCGTGTTGAAAAGCCAACGAACGTGCAATTTTCACCCAAGGCGTGCATCAACACGGGCGCCGTGTGCGCAACACGGCCCGTGTGGATTGCTCGCACAACTAAAATTTCCATATTTAGGAAACACGGTCGTGTTAATCAACACGGCCCGTGTTAATGGACCGTGAAAACTTCATCTTTTGAGATTTTCTCATACTTCTACCATGGTTTTCTTTCCCATTTCAATACTCTTAATTCTACAAGCTAGCACCTAATACATCCACAAAACATACTCCTAATCCAACTCTTCTAAACCATTCCAACAATCAACCAACAAAACCCTATAAATCAACTATCAATTTCACCCCCAAATCCAAAATACATCTATCAAAACCTAACAATATGAGATGAAGAATCAAACCCCTTACCTCTAGTTTGGATGATCCATGGTGATGCTACCAAGCCCAACCTCGAGCTTCCTCTCTTGCTCTCTTGTTCTTCTTCTCTCTCCTTCTTCTTCTTCTTTCCAAAACCCTCTCTTCCTCTCTCTAGTTTCTATTTTGGTGTGTTTGGAAAATGGAAAGAAAAACAAGGAAATGGTTTTATAACTTACTAGCTTCCAATTTCTATGTTTGGTTTTGGTATTTTGGATGGAAGGAAAATGAGGAGAAATGGTTTATATGCAAATCTTACTAGCAACAAGGGTGGAAACCCAATTCTCATCAAATAATCCTTACACCCCTCATCTATTCTTATAAATTTACACACTAATAATATCTACCAATATTATTAATTCCATTCAATTAAAATAATTATGGGGAATTAAATATTAGATCCGAATAATATTTTACCGGACCGAATAGAAACGTCGCCAAATATATTATCATATATATCGATTAATATATTTAATCTCGTCGCAAAATAAACATCAACCGGTAATTCGAAAATATTAATATAATATAATATTAATTAAAACAGAGCGTTACAAATTGGGCCTCCAAAAATCCGGTTTCTGAAGAAAAAAAAAATTTAATCCCAGACCGCGCTAAGCGCGAACCCTACCGCGCTAAGCGCGAAAGTTTCTGCCAGATGGGCCAAAGTGCGCGCTGAGCGCGCTAAGCGCGATCTGTATAATTTTGAATTTTCTGAAAAAACAGCAAAATGAAAGTTCGGGCAAGTGTAAATGAGTTCAAGGAAGAATACTTATAATGTTGGGGTGCCTCCCAACAAGCGCTTTGTTTAACGTCGGTAGAGCTCGACGGTTCATGATGATCATTGATCATCGAAGAAGGATTCGGCTATGTTGCGGCTCACCTCTCCGCCAACGTACCGTTTCAACCGCTGCCCATTCACCGTCCATTCTTTCGTCCTTTCAAGATCTTGCAAGACAATTGCACCATACTCTTTTACTTCTTTGATTAAAAATGGACCGGCCCACTTTGTTTTGAGTTTTCCCGGAAAAAGCCTCATCCGGGAATTGAACAAGAGAACCTTTTGCCCCGGCCTAAATTCCTTGATCTTTATCTTCTTATCATGAGAAACTTTAACTTTTGCTTTGTACCTCCGGTTTGAATGGTATGCTCCCTCTCGCATTTCATCCAATTGAACGAGTTGTGTTTTTCTCTTTTCACCCGCCAAAGATGGATCGAAATTCAAGAATCGGAGGCCCATAATGCTTTGTGCTCCATCTCTTGGTAGGTGACAAGTTTTGCCATAAACAACTGAAGCGGGTTAGTCAATAGAAGCTTTATAGGCGGTTCGATACGCCCATAAAGCTTCATCCAATTTTTGTGACCAATCTTTTCTAGAACCCGAAACAGCTTTTTCCAAAATCTTTTTGATTTCTCTATTTGACACTTCGGCTTGACCATTAGCTTGTGGGTGATAGGGAGTCGTCACCTTATGCTTTACACTGTATTGTTTCAAAAGTTTTTGTAACAATGTATTGCAAAAGTGCGACCCACCATCACTAATGAGCACCCTAGACACACCAAACCGAGAAAAAATGTTTCTTTTCAAAAATTTGATAACGGTTTTGGCGTCGGCCTTAGGCGAAGCAATGGCCTCCACCCACTTAGACACGTAATCCACAGCTACAAGAATGTATTCATTTAAAAATGACGAAGGAAATGGACCGACAAAATCAATCCCCCAACAATCGAATACCTCCACTTCCAACATATTGTTCAACGGCATTTCATCTCTTTTTCCTATACCGCCACTTCTTTGGCATTTATCACAAGACTTAGCGTGAGCATAAGCGTCTTTGAATAGCGAAGGCCAATAAAATCCCGATTGTAGGACTTTGGTGGCCGTCCGCATTCCATTATAGTGTCCCCCACAAGGGGAATTGTGACAATGTCAAAGAATGTTTTTGGCCTCTTCATCACTCACACACCTTCTTAGCAATCCATTGCTACTCAACCTAAAAATGTAAGGTTCGTCCCACACATAATACTTAGTATTGGCTAAGAATTTCCGCTTCTCATTCCAAGTCAAATACTCCGGCATTAATCCCGCGGCCTTGTAATTTGCCATGTCGGCAAACCACGGTCGCTCTTGGATTGCAAATAACTTCTCATCCGGGAATTCCTCCTTCACCTCTTTTTCCTTATCCGTAATTTTCACGTTCACTAAGCGAGACAAATGATCCGCTACCAAATTCTCCGAACCCTTTTTATCTCGGACCTCTAAATCAAATTCTTGCAAAAGAAGAATCCATCGGATTAACCTTTGTTTAGAGTCCGGTTTGGTAAGCAGATATTTTATCGCGGAATGATCCGTGAAAACAACAACTTTTGAACCAATTAGGTAAGGACGAAACTTTTCCAATGCATAAACAATCGCGAGCAACTCTTTTTCGGTTGTTGCATAATTAATTTGAGCATCGTTCAAAACTTTGCTCGCATAATGAATAGCATGGAAAATTTTGTTCTTCCTTTGGCCTAGCACGGCTCCCACCGCATAATCACTAGCCACACATCAATTCGAAATCAAGTTTCCAATTAGGCGCGGTGATTATGGGTGCATTTATCAAATTTTCCTTTAATTTTTCAAAAGCCAACAAACAATCTTTATCAAACAAGAAGGACTTATCTTTGTTGAGCAAGTTGCTCAAAGGTTTGGCTATCTTGGAGAAGTCCTTGATGAATCTTCGATAGAATCCCGCGTGTCCCAAAAAGCTCCGAATGCCTTTGACATTGGTAGGTGGGGGAAGCGTCTCGATAACATCAATTTTTGCTTTGTCGACCTCAATTCCTCTTGAAGATATCTTGTGGCCAAGGACAATTCCCTCGGTCACCATAAAGTTGCATTTTTCCCAATTCAAGACCAAATTGGTATCCACACACCTCTTCAAGACGGTGTCCAAATTTTCCAAGCATAAATTAAATGACGCTCCAAAAACGGAAAAGTCATCGATAAAAACTTCATTTGTTTTCTCAATCAAATCGGCGAATATAGCTTGCATGCACCTTTGAAATGTTGTCGGCGGCGCATTGCATAAGCCGAAAGGCATACACCTATACGCGAATATTCCAAAAGGACATGTGAAAGCCGTTTTCTCATGATCTTCCGGATTCACCGATATTTGATTGTACCCCGAATAACCATCCAAAAAACAATAGTATTGTTGTCCCGCAAGCCTTTCTAACATTTGGTCCATGAACGGAAGAGAAAAATGATCCTTTCTCGTTGCTTTGTTAAGCCTACGGTAATCGATGCACATTCTCCACCCCGTTACTTTTCTTGTTTGCACTAGTTCATCCTTATCATTCGACACAACCGTCAAACCTCCTTTCTTCGGAACCACATGCACCGGGCTCACCCAAGTACTATCCGAAATCGGATAAATCATTCCCGCTTCTAGCATCTTCACTACTTCTTTTCGAACTACCTCCTTCATCACCGGATTCAAACGCCTCTGAGGTTGGGCTACCGGTTTGTACTCCTCCTCCATCATGATGTTATGCATACAATAGGTCGGGCTTATGCCTTTCAAATCGGCTAAAACCCAACCAATCGCATTTTTGTTAGATTTCAAAACTTCAAATAAGCTTTCCTCCTCCTTCTCCGACAATGTATTACTAATGATTACGGGCTTTTTACCTCCCTCCTCAAGAAACACATACTTCAAATGAGATGGTAGCTCTTTCAACTCAAGTTTTGGCTCTTCATCTTTAGGATCATTTTTCAACACTTCCACTTCTTCCTCCCATAGGTGCATTTCCTTGGAAATCTCCATTCCTTCCAAACACTCCTCAATATCTTGACTATCATCATCATCATTCACTTCTTGTGTTGCTTCCTCAATAACGTCAATCTTGAAACAATCTTTCTTATCAATTGGATGCTTCATTGCTTCAAAAAGATTAAAGTAAATCTCTTCATCTTGAACTCTCACCTTCATTAAACCATTATCAATGTCAATCATCATCCTAGCCGTCTTCATGAATGGTCTTCCAAGAATTAAAGGTTCATCCACATCTTCCTCCATGTCTATCACAACAAATTCAACTGGAAAAAAGAATTTGTCCACTTTTACCAACAAATCTAAAGCTACACCGTGCGGGCGAGTAATAGACTTGTCCGCCAATTGCAATGTCATTTTTGTAGACTTTAATTCAATCTCCCCAACCTCTTCACAATGGATAATGGAATCAAATTGATACTTGATCCCAAATCAATCAATCCCTTTCCGACATATACATCCCCAATGGTAACGGGCAAAGTTACACGCCCCGGATCACTCTCTTTTTTCGGAATAGTGCGTTGAATTATTGCACTACAACTTGCATCCACCATTATAGTTTCTTGATCCGTGTACCGCTTCTTTTTCGTCAAGATATCCTTCATGAATTTTGCATATTTCGGCATTTGCTCTAATGCCTCGGTGAATGGAATATTTATTTGCAATTGCTTAAAAATATCCATAAACCGAGCATAGTGCTTTGCATCATCCTTTTTAGAAGGAAAGTGAGGATATGGTAAGCTTCTCAATGGATAAGTTACTTCCTTCTCTTTTCCTTTTTTCATCTTCTTCTTTTTCTCCTCTACTTTCTCCTTTTCAACTACACCATTCTCCTTTTCATTTTCAACTAACTCCTCATTTTCAACTATATCATCCTCCACATCAACATCATCATTTTTTTCAACTACAACCTCATCATCTTTTTCAACTACCTCTTCCTCCACTACTACTTCTTCATCCTTCTCCACTATTTTTTTTCTTCTTTTAACCACTTCCCTTTTTTCATCACAAACTCTACCACTTCTAGTTGTAATAGCCTTGTAATGCTCCTTAGGATTTGCTTGAGTAGTTGGGGAAAATGATGTCGAAGCACTTTGTTCGGAAAGTTGCGTAGCTAGTTGCCCCACTCGAGTTTCCAAATTCTTGATAGATGCCTCCGTGCTCTTTTGATTAGCCATAGAAGCTTGCATAAGTTGAGCTAGAGTGTCTTGAATGTTGGAAGATCTCACTTGATTTTGAGGTTGATTTTGCGGTTGAGCTTGATTTTGATTTTGAGTTTGATATGGATTTTGCCTTCCTTGATTGTTGTTGTCTTTTCTCCACCCTCCTTGATAACCTTGGTTACCCCTTTGTTGGTAACATTGGCCTTGATTTTGATAAGGGTAAGGAGCTCGTCGTTGGTAACCTTGCCCTTGGTTGGCCATATAGTTAGCTTCCTCATTTTCCGGAGGACAAAATCCGGTTTTATGATCTCCTTTACACAATTCACAACAAGCTATTTGGTGAGCTTGCTTACTTGATGTTCCTTGTAACTCCATGATTTGTTGAGAGAGTCTAGCCATTTGTTTTGTCAATTCTTCAACTTGTTTCGCAAACAATTTGTTTTGCGCCACAAGTGCTTCGTGACTCGAACCAATTTCTAGAACTCCCGTTTTCACTTGTACACCTCCTTGATCATGTTGAGTTTGATGATCATTCCTCCCCATCTTCTCAATTATTTAAATTGCTTCATATGGTGTTTTTGCCATCAAAGAACCTCCCACCGTGGCATCCAACAACAATTTGTGTTGAGGTTGGAGACCATTTCGGAAAATATGAATTTGTGTAAGCTCGTCAAAACCGTGGCTAGGAAACTTCCTAAGCATAGACTTGTACCTTTCCCACGCCCGATTCAAAGGCTCGTTTACTCCTTGTGAAAATACCGAGATATCGGTCTTTGCCTCCATGAAACGCGATTGAGGGAAAAATCTTTCAAGGAACTTTTCCTCCAAAACGTTCCAATTTGTCATTGTCTCTTGCAATTGATCAAGATACCAATCTTTTGCCTTCCCCACTAGAGAATGAGGGAAGAGCCTTTGAAAGTATTGTTCTTCTTGGTCTTCCGGATCCCCGGCCGCTCCCGCGATCTCATAGAACTTAGTAAGGTGGGTGTAAGGATCTTCATGGTCATGGCCATGAAAAGGACTTGCATAGAGAAGTTGAAGCAAGCCCGTTTTCATTTCCGCGACCCTTGCATTTGCCTGTCGGGCAAATTGAGCATTGTGACGAGGGCTATTGACACACGACCCCCGCGGTGGTGGTGGTTGTGGTTGATTCTCCGCCATAGTGGTGACTTCTCCAAACACGGGTGGTGTTGAAGAAGTAGATGCTTCTCCTCTTTCTCCTCTTTCTTGTCTTTGCCTAGCTTGTCTTTTTCTTCTTTTAGCACTACTATTAAGTCTTCTAGCCGTCCTTTCAATTTCGGGATCAAAAAGGAGTTGGTCGGCCGGAATACTTCCCCGCATAAACTAATTCCTGCAAAAATCTAGCCACACAAAAGAAACAAAGAGATATTAGAAGAAAATGTCTTAAAACACACAACTATTGCTATACTAACAACATCAAACGCCAATCCCCGGCAGCGGTGCCATTTTGTTGTCAGATATTTCCGCAAACAAGTATTTTTAATTATCGATTCCATAGGGATTGGTGTATGTTATAGTCTTTCAATAGGAAAGTGTATTTTAAGATATTGTAACCAAAGGGTTTGTTATCAAATCTACTAGTAACATGAGTTTCCAAACAAGTAACTAAATTAATTCTTTCAAAAGATAGTTATGGTTTGGATTAAAGAGAGTTTGAGATTGTTTTCAAATAATGGAAGCATGTCAAGATTAGTTTCATTGATCTAGTTTCATACATATTCAATTAATCAAGTGATGAACATAGTAGATGATTTCTACAAATACATATCCTCTCAATCTTGTAGATTTCCCACCAAGATTGTGAATGTTATCATGTTAATTTTTTCATGATTCCTCACTACAACTATTGACATGATAATCATTAAGTTCAATATTTTGTAAACACTAACACACAAATCTATCCCTAGCATTTGTTCATTAGAGGATGAATATCCTAAGTCTACTTTGAAGTATTCTTTTCCAAGCAAAACTCAAAGCATAAGAATGAAGAACAAAGATATTCAACTATATTAATCATCAACCATGTTCATACACAAATGGATTAAAAGAAATACATAATATAAAGATCAACTACCTCTAATCTTGACACAAAAAGAACTTAGCCACTCATTTCCATGGTTGCTTGCTCTCAAGATTGTTGGTAGAAATGATGAAAATCAAGGATTCAAGAAGAAAAGCTATGGTGTTCTTTTTACAATTCTTGCCCTAGATTTTCAAAGATGAAAAGATAATAATGATGAAGTGTTGTTTTCTTCCTTTTCAAGCCAAAAAGTCAGCTGGAAGTGATGGGTTGGTGGCCAAAAGGTGAAAGCATGGGTCTGTCCTTTTTCTGATTTTTGCAGACCGCGCTAAGCCCGGTTAAGCGCGCTGAGCACGCTCATGCTGGCACCGCGCTGAGCGTGACCTGTAGCATGCTTCCTTCATCCAAAAATATCTTCAAAAAGAATCATCCCTTAAGCTCTTCAAGTGTCCTTGAATCCAAGCTTGGGAGAATTAGTCAATAAAATCCTACAATTGAAAGTAAAATAAGTTGAATAATATATTATGACAAAAACTAAATAAAAACTTACTTAAACCAAAATACTAGAATAAATAATACTAATTAATTAAAAAGATATTGTTAAGGACCACAAAATCATGTACAAAATAGCTACAATTTGGTCCTTAACATTAGTCACAACAGTTGGTTGTGTAGTGTAATCGGTTGATTATAGTGGATTAAATCCTCGTTGAGAGAGGAGAAATCATCTTGACGGGTGGACTGGAGTAGTTTGAGTTTCAAACGAACCAGGATAAAAATCCTTGCGTGTTTAGTATTGTTGTTTAAGAAAAAGAAACATCTAAAAGAGAAGTTAAGTTAGAAACCATATCTAGAAGTTCTGAAACTCTTCAAAATGTTTCACTACTAAGTATAGCCAGAAGTTCATTAGATCAAACAACTTTAACATTGTGACCTAGAAGTTGAACACGTGTTCAAAACTTCTGCTAGATTACCCACACGCGTGCTAGCTATTGAGATAAAATCCCTAGGTAACTGTTCAATCTCTTCAAATCTCAAGCAATCCCTCCAACTGTCAGACTCCATTAATGTGTGTGATGATTAAAATTGATTTTAATTTTCTTAATTATTTATTTTAATTGTTCACTTGCATGCGTAACCTCTTTAAAAACTATTTCAAAATTCATTTGTTAATTTTCACTCTTCAAAACCCTTTTATGCATTTCTGCTTAATTTTTTCTCTCTTCAAAAACCCTAAACCCCAAATTTCTAAAATGTCTTTATCTTCAACCTCCAACCCATAAACCATTGTCCCTACCAACACAGCTCAAGATAACCTAGAAATTTCTGCTACACACAAGCCTAGAAGAACTACGTTGATTCCTACTGATAACTTGGAAGTTCTCTGTGAGATGATAATTGATCTGGAAAACATTTGTGATAATGGGTTTGATCTGTTTCCTGATGTGGAGTTTCAAGGATAGACTCAATTTTGGGGGTTGCAAGATCATATATTGAGACACGGTGGGATGTATGGTATGGACTCAGATTTCAACAGAGCTTTAGATGGTCTTAGTGTTGTGATTCCATATATTGACCTTATCAATTTTACTAGTAAGTACATTGTCCCCCATAAAGCATAACATGTTTTGGCGAGTGCACTTTTTAGTAAAATTTTTAAGGACATGGATGTGAAGTTTGACGTGGCCACGAGCCAGAAGACAATTTTTGGTTGTTTGTAAGCCGCATATGCTCGAGACTTTCTCCTTACTATTCCTATTGATGGGATATACCAACATATGTCACCGGTGGAATATCATATTATCTTAAGATACGACCTTATGATTCCTTTATTTCTTATTGATGAGGTTTTCCTTGTTTGTTGTAAGGCATGCTTAGATACATTTGGAGAACAAACGATTTATTGTAGGGAGCTTCCAGGCTTCAAATACGGACATGACCTTGTTAGAGATGTCTTGTTTGATATATTTTGACGTGTTGGAGTATCTGTGAAGAAAGAGGTGTAGCAACCGGCTAAAAATTCAAGAGTCACCACCATTAATTTTTGTCTAATACTAGAGATTAACAGATAACCCTAAAACTAAATTAGAGATTCTAGATTCTTAATTCTATTTAGATGAAGGGAATGTGTTAGGCGCCCTTCATCTACCTTGTTCGCAAGGATACTAGGGTTTAGGTTTAAAGGTTTAGGGAAAGGGTTTTAATTTTTTAATATTTGGACTCGCCTCGGTTTTAACCGAGTGCCTACGTATCTCCTTGCGAAGAATCAAAGTCCAATTTCGTAGTTCGTAGTTGGTTGATATTTTTTATAGGATTTCATAGAATTGCTTTCGAATTATCCTTGAACCTTATAATAATTAGTATGTCAGTCACAAATTTTCTAAGTAAAAAATAAAATAAAAGGAGAAAGCCCGCTAAGTCAAGTAAAAATCAAAAAAATTGACTTAGGCAAAAGTTAGGGTATCCTGATGGGCCAAAATTCAAAAGAATTGGTCCATGCAAAAATAAGAGATTGAAAATAAATAAATTGGAGAAAAATCTTGTGACTTCCACCTCAAGAATCATCAAGGCTTCTCATCAATGCTTGGATATTTTCGACACTTGGATCTTATCAATGTTTTTCATCGGTGCTTGAACTTTATCTATGCTTCTCATCATTTGTGCGACTACGAGATTTCTCTTGGCGATTGAACACATCTGTTGCATTAATTGAATTTAGGATTGGAGAACATCAAGGATAATGGGTGGGTTTAAATAAATTTTGAGTCATATATTCTTTGTTTCTTAAACCATGAACCATGGCCACGATACAACCTTCAAAAGTCCTAATTGAAGTGAGGTTAACTATGAAAGCATACTCAGAGAAATTTGTGTTAAACTGACTCCTATGTTTGTCAAAATTATTGCTAACCACTTTGCTTCTTCGAATCTCCATCTCTAATCATCCATATCTATTCCATAATAAACTTCAATTTCAAAACTTGCATGTGCATCACTAAAGAATTACTTTTCAAAAATGTACATTTTTATCTACGAATCAATACTTATCATCAAGGAGATTTCAAAACAAATTGGTTTAATAAAAAATGATCCATTTCAAAAAGCTCCTGACTAGGGACAGAGCATATCAAGAAGCTCTTAACTAGGGGCATATTCAAATGATCATAGGGGTATTATCATCATAATATCCCAGTGACTAAGGAGGAATTGTTCTGAGATACAATCAACTTGGATTACATTTCAAAATGGAGCTCAATTAGGGGCATACCTTTCGATGATTCAAATCTTGGGGCAATCTATATCAAGTTCATGGTGAGGTCCAAGTTCTTTCTAAGGGTACTTCTTCTAGATCCTGGATATTAGGGGCATACCTTTCCAAATTCAAATTTTGGAAGCAAACCACTGCGAGGCTTGATCAATACGAGATGGATTAAAAAAGAAGTTCATCAAGGGCATAAAAATTCAAAACTTTAAAACATATTAAAACTAAAAATTCAAAACTTTAAAACATATTAAAACTGTTTAATAAACAATCTATTTTCTGTGTGTTACATCATCAAGTTCATAAAGCAAAATAAAAATTCAAAACATATTAAAACTCTTTTTGTTTTTTAGATTTAAAAACGAAAAAACTAAAAAGAGTTTTAGAAAATTATTTTTAAAAATTAGTTTCTGATTCTTAAAATTTGACAAAAATTTTATTTTTATAATTTTAATATTATTTAATTATTATAAATATTTAACATAATTATAAATATAGATCAAATTGGATTTTAAAACAAGCAAGAAAAATGAAAATAAGAGAATCAAAATTATAATATATCATATAAGAAAAGAAGGTGTATATTAAAAACCTTAATTACCCCTCTTACTCCTAAATCAACCACGTGGCATCCTTTAGTATTAAGCAATCTATTTTATTGTTTTAAAACTCATAAATTGCAATTAATAAATCCCAATTAATAATAAAATAATTAAAATATTATTGGAGTATTTCTTATTCAACGCATCATTCCTCTTTGAAGGCACAAAGCCGTTTCTCTTCCATCTACAAAAACCGCTCCAATCTCCATTACAACCACGATCCTTTCTCTGATTCCTCACTTTCCCCAAATATTTTGTTACTTTCTCCCAAAAAAATTTACTTTCTCATGGTATCATCCTTTTTCTATTTTTTTCAAGGTGTCGGTAGATCCAAAGACACGAAAACCATATCACCAATGAATATGGAAATGTAAATCGTTTGTCAAGGATCTCAGGTAATTATTTTCTTAAAATCATTATTTTACCTTTTAAGATCTTTAATTTACCTCTTTTGTTTCTTCTTCATGTTGGATTGTTGTATTTTAGAGGAGTGTCACAAACAATGAGCTTTTTCTACTATGCAAAGTGTTATGACGCTTCTATATCAGCTACTTAACAAGAGTGGATACAAGAAATAATATTTTATAACTTGTAACTTAATACTGTTTTTTATGACATATTTTTTGCTTTAAGTTCTTATACTAAAAGATCTTAAATTTTGTTTACCCAAACAGAGCCTTAATTTTATATTTTGCTATATAAGTAGCTTAGTGATTTTGTTTATTCAAACAGAGCCTAAGTGTTGATTTTGTGATTGTTTTATTTTTAGGGAGGATGGACTGCACCTAACATATACTTTTTAGGAGTTGCTGGTGTGGTCAAGTTTGGAAATATACGAATTGTCTGGCTTTCTAGAATTAATACACATTTTAATTATATATCAGGTTTGTTTATTAATTGTAACTATTTGTTCATGTTGCTACCTTGCAATTGTAAGTGAAAATAGAGTATTGATTTGAAAAGATATAATAAAGAATATGATGTTAGATGCTTATCATAGTATGACACTATGAGAGGCCTCTTTATGATCAAAATACCATCAAGTTTATGTTTCAAGTATATATTAACTACAATGAATACTCTATTAGAATGCCAAACTTTGTTCAAAAGGGAAATAATGCTTATGAATGATAATACATGTGTTGACTTGACATTCTTTCAACTGTATAACTATGATATTTAGGAGGTAGATGAATGAATTAATACCTGAAAGATTGAGAACACAAATTTTGCATATGTTAACTATGCAAATATATTTTGAAAATATTTCTCTAATACTTTTACGTCTTTGCATAGATATGAAATTTACTTTCTGCAATTTGTGATACACAAAATACAGATTTCGAAATTGAAGAGGACATTTCAGTTTACACTTCTTTGTATCATGTTAGTTGGTCAAACATTGCATTTCTGCTTTGATATTTCTGAAAATTAGTTGTGCTTAGAGTCTATGAATTTATGATAATCCTTATGCTGTTTTGAATTTGAAGATTCATAGATTATAACCAATAGCAAATTAATGCAAATTGCATAATTGCTATTTATGTTACTGCAACTTTCATTATTCCATTTGATATACATTTTATTATGGTATTTTGTTGCAATCTAATATAATATTTAATATGACAAAAATATCTAAGAGATCTCATATATCCACTAAAGTTGAAAATTTTAAAATTAATTACATTAATTTAATTTTGGTGTTAAAAATGAACTTTTTAATATATAATAATGAAAATATCATTTTTTTCATTTATATTTTAAATAATAATGAAAATATTATTAAACTATCTTTTATGTATAAATATATTTATTATCGACTTTTTATATTCACAGATAAATAGGATTATCTATTTTTATTTAAGGAAATTTTTTTAAGGGGATTATAATTTACTTTCACCAATATAATATGGTAAATTTTTAGGTATCTATGATAAGTTGTTGAGCATTTTTAGTGTAAATTATTTTAAAATAAATAAAAATATGAAAATGATATGTATTGAATTATTTTATTGGATTGGTTTAGGATACTGGTACCCAACTAAATTGAAAGATACCGAACCTATTCACCATAATATACTTAAAAAGTATGTTTAATTTTTTAAAATATCTATCAATTATTATGTAATTAATCTTAATATATAAATGATTTAAAATATAAAATTTTATGTTTATGTTTATTGCACCTTAAATTGAATTATTTCAAATCAAATTAAGTTGATTGTCTTGTATATAAATTGCGTAGATTGATTATCTCCCCTATTATGGCATCTTAAATTTTATTTATTTATAATTAAAATTAAAACAATATTATTGTATTTATTTTCAATTTAATTGCACCTTGAAGTATCCTATTTTCAATTGTATAGACGACATCTCATATTGTATATTATATTATTGTCTTTTATATTATTGAATTTTTAATTGTACAGATTTTCTTTAAATCATTATTATTTTAAGAGTTCAATATCAAGATTATTATAAATTTAAAATTAATCTTGATTTGATTATTTAAGAGATTTTATTTCAACATGATTGTAAAAGATAAAATTTTATATTACAATTTATCATATTTTATTTAATGATATAAATATGAATTATATTAAAATTATTCTTTTTTTACTAATTAAAATTAATATAATTAAAAAAATAATTACATATTAAATAGAGAGAAATTAAAAGTTGTTTTTAATTTAAGTTTATAATTTAATAAAATTGAAAATATTATGTTATAAAAAAAAGTAATTGAAAATATTTTTAAAATACTAAACTCAATTAATTATGATAATTAAAATACAAAAGCAAATCACTATTTAAAATATATGATATTTATAAAATGATAGTTTTGAATATTAAACACAAATAATTATGATAATTTAAATACAAACGTAAATCACTATTTCAAATATATGTGACTTAAAAAACAATTTTTTTTTATTTTTTTTTGGACATAAAGATTATATTATAACCAAAAAAATCATACAGAACACGACAACCCATAGGGTTCAGCCAACACAACACCAATCGAAGCAAACTATCCTAAGACATCAAAAGGTGAGCGACTCTATCTCTATATTTGGGATACATCCACACTCTATTGACAATATTATCTATAATGATTCTAACAGTATTTCTATTGTTATGTTCATTTCTATACACAATTCTATTCTTATCCCACCATATCTCGTATATTGTCTCAGCAATAGCAACCTTCACAAATTGACTCTGCCAGTTTTTGCTGTTACAAACTTTCAAAAGCCAGGTATATTTCTGGTCCCACCCTTTGACTTCATGCTTGATATTTAACCACATTAGAACTTCTTCCCAAACTCCTTTCGTGTACCTGCACTGAAAAAGAAGGTGCTGCAAATTCTCCTAGCAGTCACAAAAACTACAATACGGCTGAAGTTTAATCCCAATCTTCAGGAGCCTATCCTTGGTGGCCATTCTTCTTTGATAGGCCAGCCACAGAAGGAAGACAGCTCTAGGTGTAGCATTATTCTTTCATATAAGACCCTCCTAACTAGCTTTAGGCAAATGCTTTAACAGGTCCCTATAACCACTTTTCATGTTGAACTTAACTTTTCTGTCCAGCCCGTGCCACTGCACTAATCTAACAGCTTCCGGCCTAATTTTCAGAATGCTCTTAAGAATCCACGATCCATTCTCTTATTCTCATCTACATAATATCATCATTCTTTACAAAGTATGTGTGAACCCACCTCACCCACAAACTGTCAGCTTTGTTGCACAGATTCCATAACAGCCTGCAAAGACAAAGTTTGTTCCAGATATACAGATTAATAATGCCAAATCCCTCATGCTTCTTAGGAGCACACACCAACTCCCAATCAACAGGAGACTTTCTCGACGGATTACCTTTACCATTCCACACAAAGGATCTACTCATAGAGGCCAGCTTCTTGATCACACTCTTAGGTAGAGGGAGGCAGCTCATCCAGTAGTTAACACACCCAAAAACCACACTATTAACCAGTTGAATCCTACCAACAAAGTTGAGAAGATGGGAGCTCCAATGTCTCATATAGCCACCAATTTTATCTGCTAGACTAGAACATTGATTGTTAGACAATCTTTTATTGCTGAGAGGAATGCCAAGGTATCTAAAGGGAAGAACCCCTTTGCTGAAGCCTGTAATATTCTGCAACTCATTCTGCTCACTCTCTGTTAGACCACCACAGTAGATCTGACACTTACTATTATTTACCTTCAGCCCAGTAGCCCTTGAGAATTGGTTAAACTTCTCCATCATAAGCTTGACAGATATGCTATCCCCTCTAGAGAAAAGAAGGAGATCATCAACAAAGCTAAGCTCCACAAGATGCAGCTTTTCACATTTACTGTGGTAGTTGAAATCTGGAATGTGCCTAAGCCTGTTCATCAATCTGTGCAGATATTCCATTATGATCACAAACAGAAGAGGGGATATAGGATCACCCTGTCTAATCCCTCTAGCTGCTTTCATAGACTTAGTAACCCTGTCATTAATATTAAACTAGTATGACACAGAAGAGACTGCTAGCATCACCCAACGAATAAACTCAGCTAAAATAGTTTGCATAGCCTTCCAATCAACTGAATCATAGAATTTTCTAATATCCATTTGAACCATGCACCGGGGCACAACACATCTCCTAGAATAACCTTTTATGAGCTCAAAGGCAATCAGAATATGGTCTTGAATCTTTTGGCCTAGCACAAAAGCAGCTTGGTTTTTACTGATGATGCTCCCTAACACCTTACTCACTCTGCTGGCCATAATTTTGGAAATGATTTTATACATAGTTGTACAACAAGAAATTGGCTGAAAATCCTTTATCCTATTAGAATTATCAATCTTGGGAATAAGAGTTACAAGGGTTTTGTTAAGTCTCCTGTCCAGTTCCTCTTTATCAAAGAAGCCAAGCACAGTACTCCTAACCTCTCCCTTCACCAAATGCCACGAGTGTTTGAAGAACTTGGATCCAAACCCATCAATACCTGGTGCAGTTTTCTCAACTATGCTACTAACAACATCAAAGATCTCTTTATCACAGACAGGTCTAACAAGCATTCTCCTTTGCTCTCTATTCAGCTGGTTTCTATTCCTCAAAGAAACAATATCAACCCCTTGAAGATTAGAGTCTGCAGTCCCCATGAGTCCTTTATAAAAGCCTAGGACCTCAGTTTTGATATCTTCGTAGCTCTCACAAACCACACCATTATCTTTCATTAGAGAGTAAATCATCTTCTGCCTATTTTTAGCCTTCAATGCAGCATGGAAATAGTTATTATTACCATCCCTATTTCTTATCCACTCAATTTTCGATTTTTGTCTAGTAATTTGCTCCTCCCACTCATTCAGCTTCAACAGCTCCTCAGTGCAAGTCTTCTCACGATTAATAAGTTGAGCATTCATTTTGTCTTGGGCCAACAGCTTCTGAATCACACTCAGATTATGTCTCATATGCTTAATCCTGCTCGAGATATGAAGAAGAGGCTTGTGTAAGTTTCTAATCACCTGTTTGATTCTCATGAGTTTATTCCACATCTGCAGCTTCTGCTAGCAGTTGATAGTTTTATTCCAGTTCTCACTGATAGCTCTATCATAACCTTCCACCTCATTGACTACATTCATAAATTTGAATATAGCCTTAGGTCTAGTTGCAATCTCATCACCTCTAATGCAGACCATGGCATGGTCAGAAACCCCTGGTTCCAGCAAATACACATGGTCAAAATTTTTTTTATTTTAATTATACATATATATTTGATTTTAATAAACTTGATTAAATATAAATCCTACCACATCTAGGTCCATATCAACTAATTAAAATTTAAAATAATATTTATATACAAAAATAAAAAATAAAATTTGATCAAATCATAACTTATCATTCTTTTAAAATACGAAAATAAAACACTTATAACGTAAACATTAAATTACTGATCAAAATATTAAATATTAACGAAAACGTTAAGTTACTCATCAAAATATTATATATTAACAAAAATATGAAGTTACTGGTTAAAATATTGCATATTAGTAGGAACATGAAGTTACTAATCAAAATATTGAATATTAACGAGAACATGAGCTAACTTATCAAAATATTGAATATTAATGAGAACATGAACTTACTGATCAAAATTTTTCCACTAATTATGCATTTAATTTTTTTTATTAAATTAAAAATGTTGAACTTACTACGTACCACATCAAAACTCATGCGAACGCACTGGTGACACAACAATACCATATGAATACACAGATAATCATACTAAAATTCGTGCGAGCGCACGTGTTATTAAATTTTTTGGATAACTACAGAAAACAAAATTAATAATAATGTATTAATCCAAACACGATAAAATTGTGTTATTTTTAATTATTTATGTATTTAATACTTTTATTTTGAAATTATTATTAATTTAAGATATAAAATTATTTAAAATAATATATGGAAAATTAAAATATATATTATTGATGTAAATAAATTTTATGTTTATTTTAAAATTATTATTTTTTAAAATAATAAACTACTTCAATAAAAAACATTTTTTGTTTATATTTTTTTATACTTTAAATATAAGAGACATTTTTTAAAATATTTTAAATAGAATAATGATAGATTTATAAATAGAATAATTATTATAAATAAAATAATTATAAATAATGTCAATTTTTAATATCACACTAAATGTAGAGTAAAAAATTTAATAATTATATAATTATTGTCAATTAAGAGAGTTGAGTCCATGATATTATTTGGATGATTAGATTTAATTTGTAATATATATATGAATTATATTAAAATTTATTAATTGATTTATGTTAAAAATTTAAGTAATTTAATTAAAAATTGAAGATTTAAACAATTTTTTCATCAATAAATTTATAATTTAAGATTGAAATAATTTTTATTTAAAAGAATAATAATTTGTTGATAAAAATCATTAGATTGAATAATAATTTAATAATGATTTTTTCATCTGATGGTTGAAATAATTTTTATTTAAAAGAATAATAATTTGAGAATAATTTCTCAATAAATTTTGTAAAACATAGGTCATATCATATGAGAATGGTATATTTATATGAGAATATGAGAATGAATAAGAACCATTAGATTTGAAAAAGAATGGTTGAGATTAAATTATGATTTTCACAAAATCTTGTGTCATTAATAGGAAAGAAAAATTATTAATTAAATTTTAAAAGTATATTTTAATTTCAACCATTCCTTTCAAATTCAATGGTGCATATACATTCTCATGTAAATATATCATTCTCATAAGATATGTCATATATTGAATCATAACAGAAACATGAATTAACAGATTGAAATATTGAATATTAACGGGAACATGATGTTATTGATCAAACTATTGCATATTAACGGTAACATGAAGTTACTAATCAAAATATTGAATATTAACGAGAATATGAAGTTATTGATCAAAATATTGAATACTAACAAAAACATAAAGTTACTTATCAAAATATTGAATATTATCGGGAACATGGAGTTATTGATCAAAATATTGAATACAACAAAAACATAAAGTTACTTATCAAAATATTGAATATTATCGGGAACATGGAGTTATTGATCAAACTATTGAATATTAACAAAAATATGAAATTACTGATTAAAATATTGAATACAAACGGGAACATGAAGTTATTGATCAAACTATTGAATATTAGCGGAAACATAAAATTTATGATCAAAATATTGAATAATAAAGAACAACTTTACTATTGGTTTAAATATTTTGGACAATAATTTCAAAACAAAATATATATATATATATATATATATATATATATATATATATATATATATATATATATATATATATATATATATATATATTTTCATTTTATTTTATTATATTTTGAAAACAAATGTGCGTACCTTACCAATACTCATGTGAACACACGGGTAACACACATACCGTGTAATGCACGGGTTATTATATCAATCAATTTTTTTTTACTAAATCAATCACAGTATTTTGATATTACATCAATAATATTTGTTTAATTATACAATTATTACATCTTTTCTAAAATTTATAATTGTTTAATTATATTAATACTATTGGTTATCGGTTGTCAACAAGTTTTATTTGAGAATGACAAATATATTTTTTTTAAGCATAGTGATTAAATGCACCGACTTATAATCTTTATATAAAAATAAATTATCCATTCAAATATTTTTATATACTAGAAGAATTATATGCACTGATTTATAATTTTACAAAAAAAATATTTTTTCTTTATTTTATTATATTTTAGAAATAAATGCGCGTATCATACCGGTACCTATGCGAACGCACGGATATCCCACTAGTTAAGTTAAAAAACAAACATAAAAAGATCAACTTACCGGATCAAAAAACTAATTAGTTTATTGGTCTAACCAGTGAATCAATAGAATCACACGGGCTTTCATCCGATCAATTGGAAATAAGGTCTAATAACTTTATCGAACCACTATACTCTTCAATTTACGATCTAATCAATCTATTGAAACAATCTGAATTTTAAAACTATGGCTCTAAATTATCGTAACATGTTTTTCATAATTTAATTTATTTGTTTACTCATTAACTTAAATACATCAAAATTTATAAATTAAAAACTTTAAAAATTTAACAATAGAAATAATAATTTACTAAATAAAAAATATATAACCAATGAAATCTTATTAAAGAGAAATTTTGAGTTTAGGATATTTTCTCATAGCAATTTCGACATCCATTCATCCCATCACAAATTACCATAATTGCCACTATGCTCACAACTCTTCCTACAGCCATTTCCATTACACAATTCATTAACTATCCCACGCGCTAAAGTAGTCGTTGAGGAAAAACACATTATGAAATTCGATATGATTGGACGGTGTTTTCCACGCTCTAGATCCACGAGTGAAAACAAAAACTAGTAAATAATATCCTTTCACTCTCTTCACTGACCGTTTTAAAATCACACGCAAAACTGAATTTCTTTTTCTCTCAGCAACGAACAAAACTTCCATTTTCCCTCTTTCCATTGAAACTGAAAGCTTCGTTTTCAACTTTTTCTCAGCTTTCGTTGCTTCGGTAAAATAGTTCTATCTTTCTCCATGATTTTTGTATGTGAAAAACGTTAATGCTGATGAATTTTGTTGAGTTTTTTCTGATTAGTTTTTGTATTGTATAATTTTGTTTCAGAAAATGCATTGAAAATTGTTTTGGAAGAAGAAATGGATATAGCTTTTAGGTTTCCACAGTCGAAAGTAGCTTTCAGTGGTTTCGATTCTTGTGTTTCGTTTGGAGGGAGAAGCTTTGGTTATGGTTTTCTTTGTTATTCAAGGAATAGGTTGAAATTGGAAACTCATTGTGGAGGAGAGTTCGGAGTTTCGAATTTGAAGCCGAAGCCGAGTTCGAGTTTGTCGTGTAGGAGTAGTCATAGTAGTAGTAACTGTTTTAAGGGAAATAGGAGAGTTTGGTTGAAGTGTCAGGGAAATGATACTTTTGGATACGATAATGGAAATGGTAGGAAAGGTTTGAATGAGGGGAATGATTTGGTGTCTATTTCCGGGGAACCATTGGGGGAAGTTGGGGGGGAAGTAGAGGTAGAGGTACAAAGTGTGGATGAATTGAAGGAATTGTTGCAGAAGGCTTTGAAAGAATTAGAAGCTGCTAGAGTGAATAGTATTTTGTTTGAAGAGAAGGTTAAGAAGATATCGGAGACTGCGATATCTTTGCAGGATGGAGCGGCGAGGGCTTGGAATGATGTTAATTCGAAACTTGATGTTATTCAGGAGATTGTGTGTGAGGAGTTTATTGCTAAAGAGGCTGTTCAAAATGCGACGATGGCTCTTTCTTTAGCGGAGGCAAGGCTTCAAGTGGCCGTTGAATCTTTGGAGGTTGTGAGTGAAGATAATGGTTCGCTACGAGACGCAAGCGAAGGTGATGTAGTCCAAGAGGAGAAAGAGCGTTTGGTTGCTCAGGAGGTATTAAGGAATGTCAGACAAATTTAGCGAGTTGTGAGGCTGAGTTGAGGCGATTGCAAAGTAGAAAAGAGGAGTTGCAGAATGAAGTGAGCGTGTTGCATGGAATGGCGGAAAAAGCACAGTTGAATGCTGTGAAAGCGGAGGAGGATGTCACAGACATAATGCATTTAGCCGAGCAAGCAGTTGCTTTTGAACTTGAGGCTGCAAAGCGTGTTAATGATGCAGAAATTGCATTTAAGAAAGCAGAGAAGTCTGTCACTAGTGTTAATGATGATACTGCAGACGCTTTACAAGAAAGAGATGCTGCAGCCCTCCCCGAGGAGGAGAAATTGGTTCAAGATTTTCCTGGTGTTGTTTCTGTTAAAGGAGAGCTTGAGTTATCCAGTAATGACGAGTCTTTGCAGGCCACAGATTCACCAGAGACACAGTCTCCTAAAACCGGCCAAATCTCAGAAGATATAATTCAACCTGGTTATGTGAGTGACCTTGACAATGGACAGCTCAGCTTTGACTCTTCCAAAGAAACCGAACTCGAAGTAGAGAAGTCAAAGAATGTAGTTCAAACAAAAAAACAAGAAACACAGAAAGATTTGAGTAGAGATAATTCACCATCTACTCCCAAGACATCGTTGAAGAAGTCTTCCCGATTTTTTCCTGCATCATTTTTCTCTTCTAGTACAGAAGAGACTGATTACTCACCAGCATCAATTTTCAATGGCCTTGTGGAATCTGCACAGAATCAATTACCCAAGTTCATTGTTGGGTTATTGTTAATTGGAGCAGGGTGCGTCTGATCTTTCTTTATCTTTCTCCTTTTTCTTCTTGTTATCTTTTGTTTGATCATCCTAGAAACAGTACATTGGAAGTATATAAAAAAGATATGTCTGCCCTTGAACGTGTAATGTACAAGCGCAATACATATGAAATAGTAAGGAGACAAGTTATAATATTTTGTGCAATATGATAGAAAAGTACCACGGCTGAAATGTTCACAAGTTTGTTTAGAAACTGATGATGAAATAAAATTTTCTGCCACGGGGATGGGATTTATGCCTTTCTATATGTTACTTTTGTCTAAGTTGTTCTGTCCTCTTTCTGTAGAACAATATTGTGCTTTGTCATTATGTTAATTAGATAAAAAGATCTATATGGAGGTTTTTTCTGTTTTACTAGAAACGGTGGACTTTAATTTCAGGCTCACCTTCTTTTCGAATAGAGCAGAGAGAAGTTCTCAAATGTTTCAGCAGCCAGAAGTCATTGTAACCACAGTTGAAGAAGTTTCCTCAAATGCAAGGCCTCTGGTTACACAACTTCAGGAACTCCCCAACAGAATTAAGAAAGCTATTGCGTCGTTACCCGATCAAGAGGTTTGATCTTCATTTTTTTCTCATTAATTTGCATGCTCAATTCAATAGGTTTCATTTGACGCTGCATGGTATTTATTGTAGGTGAACGATGAAGAAGCCTCCCTCTTTGACATGCTTTGGCTATTACTTGCTAGTGTTATATTCGTCCCACTATTTCAAAAAATTCCTGGAGGTAGATTGGTTGCCATGTTTTCTAAATATTGAATTCAACATATACTGTTTCAAAGTATGGCCAAGTTGTTTGTCTAGATTTTTGACTTTAGTTTCAATTTTATTAGGCTAAAGCTTTATATGTTGCTCATATGAAGCTTTAGCCCATGTTTCTTTTCCTTATTTACTGTTTGTTAGTTTGATTGTGACAATAAATGGAGCCATAGTGATCAAGACAAGCTTGATTTCTTGAATTGTAAAGTATTGCTATTATTCTGGGCAGCCCTATTATTCATTTTGAAACAAATTTTTTTTCTCTAAAACAACACTCATTTAGAGACGGAGGGAGTATTTCCTTGTATTTGAAACAATTCTGTAAAAGACATAATCTGATAAAGTTGATTGTCTGACATTCATATGATATAGTGTTTCACTGATTCTGTGTCCTTTATCTGCAACAATGTTTAGGCAGTCCTGTTCTTGGTTACTTGGCTGCTGGAATCCTGATTGGGCCTTATGGACTCTCCATCATTCGCAATGTTCACGGGACAAAATCAATCGCTGAATTTGGAGTTGTTTTCCTGTTATTTAATATTGGCCTGGAGGTGCAGCTTCATATAAGATCTTGTGGTACAATAATTTCAATTATCTCCTTACTAAAATATAAACTGAAGCTACGATTTTGTTTTTTTCTAGCTCTCCGTGGAAAGGCTTAGTTCAATGAAGAAATATGTTTTTGGATTAGGCTCTGCTCAGGTGATTGGGGAACTCCGTCTTTCACTTTTGTAGTAAGAATGTATGAAAATAATATTGGACTGTGTTCATGCATAAAATCCAATAGTCAAGGCATGGAGGTTAACTGAGGAAACACCTACAAAGGGTATACTCCGGACCTTAGGAAAGCCTCAACCGGCTTATGAAGCCGGAGAGGCCGACGACTATAGCGCCAGAGGACGTAGAATCACTTGCCCGGGATATAACTCGGATGAGGAAGGTTATGAGCAGCCCGCCAATTACGGGGCCGTTATGCCTAGGCCGGATCATTTAAGATGTAACTGCCACTTAAAGGCTGACGGCGCACGTTACATTAACCGTCATCATTAGTGACGACGGAGGTTACAGGTAGTTATGGCGACTCAGTTATGCTTGATGAAGAGGCATGACAGGCATGACAGTTACAAGGATTAATGAGGACCTTACACCTCTATATAAAGGGCTCCCGATTGAGGGATAAGCAAGACAATTAGCTTGGAGCACAAGTCACTCCACTTGGTGCTCTGAATCCCTAAACATACACACATAATTATTCTAGCAAGAACATATTGACATATAATAAATTGAATATATGAAAATAATATTGTATTGTAATATAATAAATTGATTCTATCTAAAGAGTAATCTATATTATCGGTTGGAATTGATCTCCTCATCTCCTTACAT
The DNA here is from genome assembly GCA_021764765.1 of Vicia sativa. NCBI lineage: Eukaryota > Viridiplantae > Streptophyta > Magnoliopsida > Fabales > Fabaceae > Vicia > Vicia sativa. The sequence goes on along the minus strand of CM038796.1, from coordinate 82,508,043 downwards.
ATCATGATTTGTTCCTTATATAATTAAGATTAAATGTTACACATTAGTTCTTTGTCTTATGTAGCAACATCCAAAATATTCATGCCATATCAATATAATTTTATAGTTGAGTATTCCTTTTCCTCCCTCTACACCTAAATGGATAAACCCTAAATTTTCAAAACTTGTTAACGCTGTTTACTTCATGATATTCGATTTATATGCTAGTAACCAACAAGCCAACAACTCTTACCATGTATGAACAAATGCAGGTTTTGTTGACTGCCGCAGTTATTGGGCTGGTGGCTCATTATATTTGTGGCCAAGCTGGCCCTGCTGCTATTGTCATTGGGAACGGTCTGGCATTATCATCGACTGCTGTTGTTCTGCAGGTAAATATCCTGAGTACTGTTTACTTTTAAATTCTTACTACAGGGTAAATATGTTCACACAATCTAGTCAGTTTAACCGCTCCAACTTCATACCTCTGCTTAATGTATATTCTGAGATTGTGATATCTACCCTTTTTAAAAGCATTAATTAATTGTAAAAGGATTTTGATCTCGCATGTATCTGTTATTTGATAAAACTGAAGTCTATAGTTTGTAATGTAAGTCCACCTTCAAAAGACTCCCGTGTCACAAGTTTAAACATTTAGGGTAGGAGTCAAGACTTTGTTCTTTCTATATTATAATTCTATTTTCATGTATGCTGAGTCCTCCATGTGCAAATATTTCAAGTGAACTTGCTTTACAGGTGTTACAGGAGAGAAGCGAGAGCACATCACGACATGGGCGAGCTACATTTTCTGTATTACTTTTTCAGGTTAGTTTATACCTTACTATGTATCTAGAAATTAGAAACTGAAGGGTTTTGCTGTAAAATATTGTTATACTCACACACACACACACAGGGAGGAGAGAAGAAAGGGAGATAAAGTGTCTCCAAAATAATTGCAACTCTTCAGATAATGGACCGAAATTGACTATTTCTTCTTTTTGTATGACAGGATTTGGCTGTTGTTGTCTTGCTAATACTCATACCTCTTATTTCACCTAATTCTTCCAAAGGAGGGGTAACACTTTCTAGCACTTTTTGTTTAATTGACTTCATCTGATGTTTTCATGAACTTTAGAAAGTGGCTACTTAAAGTTGTATACTATGAACTTCTATATAGCATTTGAAAGTGTTATAACAAAGGTGCTCTATATTGTTCAGAGAACTTGCATATGATTGGATAATTTAGTTTTGACTTTTTACATATGCATTAAAAGGGTCACGGCATATTTCACTCTTTCTAATTGAAGTTGGTTCATGTTAAATGCTTGATTGAAAATCATAAACTTTGCTTTCTGTTATGGCCACCACCGCCATTGCTATAATGCAGTTGCTGCTAATATTATTTTCCGGTAAAATATTAATATCTGTTTACAGGTTGGCTTTCAAGCCATTGCTGAAGCTCTTGGTCTGGCTGCCGTTAAGGCTGCCGTTTCCATCACTGCCATAATTGCAGGTGGGCGACTGGTAAGTTTTATTCACTAGAGCTGAGGTGTGAGCAGTGTGATTTCTAATCATTTCAATGTACTTTGAATCTGGACAACAATGTTTAATACTATCTATTTGAAAGTCTTTATTTGCATTCTCTGGTCAGTATTTGTTTTTTATATACTATGAGTATTTTGTTTAGTTCATCATTTAAGTATGTGTTCAACATAAGCTATCAATTATACTGTCTAGCGTGATGTATTACTATATATGATCCTTTGAAGAGCTCAGTACATTGACATCTAAAAGTTGATAAGGAGTTTTGGTACAAATTACTGACTGGATGCAACCAATTGCTTTGTATACTTTATAATGACCGTAATATGGTGTTATGAAAATTCAGGTATTGTGTTTATCATTGGGGGTGGAAGTTACTAAGTAGCATATAGTAGTTGAGATGAGTTTTGTACTATTGTGACTAAACACATGAGGTTTTGGTTGAAGTTTCTAAGCTTAGTGGGGTTAATTAATTGTAGCAGGGATATAGCATATTTTATATTGTGTATCGACATCCTGATTCCAAATAATAGTAACTTTTTTCATTGGATAGGCTCCATATTGATGGCCTTGCTTTCATTCTAAATTTATCTTGTGATGTTACTTTGTCACAGACATGACTTTTGGAATGTGACTTCCACTCTTCTTTTGTCCAGTTCCTTCGACCTATATATAAGCAGATTGCAGAAAATCAGAATGCAGAAATATTTTCTGCCAATACACTCTTTGTTGTTCTTGGGACCAGCCTTCTCACAGCCAGGGTAGGTGTTTAGAACACTGTTTTTCCTTCTTTTTTCCTTTCCATTGATTGGGTTTTTGAACGAAGCCAAGGTTTGGCAGTTTCCTTTTGAGTTATTCTTGTGATAATTTTCTGTATTGTGCTAGCCTTAATTTTTAATTTTTTTAAAATGTAAATTCTATTTGAAACAGGCAGGCCTGTCCATGGCTTTGGGAGCATTTTTGGCTGGTTTACTGCTGGCAGAAACTGAATTTTCCTTACAAGTCGAATCTGATATTGCTCCATATCGTGGCCTTCTATTGGGACTCTTCTTTATGACGGTGGGTGCTTGATATTCAAATTCAAAAGTAAATTTATCATTTTGTTTATTTATTCTTGCATCATCTATTTAATACTTTATTAAACTTCTGTTCAATTATGGCTGACTTGAGGTTTGTGATTTTTCTAACAAGTCAGTGTCAACATATCTAACTAATGAAAAGTAATTTCTGTGACTTTCAGGTTGGAATGGCAATTGATCCAAAACTTCTTCTCTCAAATTTTCCAGTCATCATAGGGACATTGGGACTCTTGATATGTGGCAAGACACTCTTGGTTGCATTGATTGGCAAAGTTTTTGGTATTTCACTCATATCTGCCATCAGAGTTGGACTTCTTCTTGCTCCTGGAGGAGAATTTGCATTTGTGGCTTTTGGTGAAGCTGTTAATCAGGTTTTTGACCTTGAAAACCATTTCTCATGGAAAGACTGTCTGGTTAATAAATAATATTTCCAGTTCAATTTCATTTTCTTCAGAAAAATAAATAAATTATCTGTCATATATCTTTATATTCGTATTCATGTGAAATAAGTCATTCTATTTGTGTTCGATTCTAACAATATACTTCTTGGTGTTCTTAACTTGAGATTACTCTAGAGGTTGCCTCTATATCATCTTTCCCCCAAAATAAACTAGTAACTGGATATATAATTTGTTCTTACCAGACAAGTCTTGATAAAATGAGGTTGTTTCTCGCTGTTATTCTGTTATTTATGATGTAACAACAGTTTTGAGATACAATGTCATCTGTTCTTGCATTTCCCAGGAATTTACTAACTAGATTCTTTGGTTAATGGTCATAGTGATTTGCTATTATTGCATAAAAGTGATTTTGGAAGGAGTATAGGTTTCTAAACTTGTGTCTTGTAATCCAATTACATGGACTTCTTAGATGGAGTGGAAACTCAAAGATTTCTGAAATCATAGAACCATTGCACCTCTTTTATTGTATAGTACTTTCATAGATCATGCTTTTCATGGAAACTCCGATGTCACATTGTTTTTCCAAATTGTGTTTCTTATCAGTGGTTTCTTATACTTTAATTCTGGATCGTTTCCTTTCTCTAGATGAATTCTTTTTTATTTTGGAAAAAAGGGAAATTGAAAAAAACATAAATATGGATCAAATCTCTGATGGCCGCTAAGAATCTTATCCCTCTTTGAAAATTAATCTTCTTTAAAAAACTAATATCTCTGCTAATTGACATATTTGTAGGGTATAATGTCTTCCCAGTTGTCCTCTTTGCTGTTCCTTGTTGTGGGAATTTCAATGGCCCTTACGCCATGGCTGGCTGAAGGAGGCCAGCTAATTGCTTCCCGTTTTGAGCTACATGATGTTCGAAGCTTATTACCCGTAGAAAGTGAGGTGAGATTACTTTCATTATTGAGTAACAGGTACTTCTACTAATTGCGAATGGTTGCGAAATTTAAGGCTTTTTGACCGCCCATTGATGCTTTTCTTGCTGGTGGACTAAACCCTGTCTTTTTTATCTTACAACTTAATAAATTCTATGTTGTGTTGTATAGTACAGTATAGCAATAAATCTTTCCAGGAGGTTACAGTGCTTGTTTGTAGTATTTAGAAAGTAATGACAAATAGGGAAATTCTTTCTTCTAAAATTTGTATTCCTTCATTCAAATCACCTTAAATTTGTGCCAAAAACAAATTGCCTAAAAAGTAATGGTTTACTTTACATCATTTTGGTGTACATCTTTTTCAGACAGATGATCTGCGTGATCATATCATTATTTGTGGATTTGGGAGAGTTGGCCAGGTGAGTTGTTTCTTTTCTGGTATAACTTATCAGTTTTAATAATCAATTTAAGCTTAAAAGGTCACCTTTTGTTATTCTCAGATCATTGCGCAACTTCTTTCCGAGCGACTTATTCCCTTTGTTGCACTAGATGTGCGAAGGTAACTTGATTTAACCCAAAACTATTTGCTTTATGTATAAACTTTGGATCTTATATATTTATGTTGTAAAAGAAAACAACATTACTGCATGGAATTAGCATCTAGATGAGACTTGCTATGCTGTTTGAGTGTGCATTAGTATATTCTTGGAGGCATTTAAGGCTTTACTTGATTGACAACAATTTTGTCCTGTTTTATTTCCAAGTAGTTCAATTTTCATCTCTCCATTTCCCCACAACCAAAAACGAAGTAAATATGCGTGAAGTCCTAGCTTACCATATACCATGTCTGCAATTTTGGAATGGAATGGGCCGATATTGTCCTAACTTGCCTTAATATTTGCTAATGTTCTCAGTGATAGAGTTGCAATTGGGCGTTCCTTGGATCTCCCTGTGTACTTCGGGGATGCTGGTAGTCGAGAGGTAGTACACATGAATTCAATAATTGAGCTCACATAGAGGTTCATTACTTGACATGCTTTGTGTTGCCTGATAAGGTCCTACATAAAGTTGGGGCTGGAAGGGCAAGTGCTGCAGCAGTAACTCTAGATTCCCCTGGTGCAAACTATAGAACGGTTTGGGCTCTGAGCAAACACTTCCCAAACGTGAAGACTTTTGTCCGTGCTCATGATGTTAATCACGGACTGAATTTAGAAAAAGCTGGAGCTACCGCCGTAACATTCTGATTCCTCTTCTATTCTATCGTTTCTGTTATCATTGCCTTATCGTGTAATTTTGAAAGAGTTTTGAATTATGTTTCATAACCATTGCATGTTTATTGCTACATTGCCTATTATTGGAATACTTACTGTAGATCTTGTGTATCTTGCGTTTCTGTTGATTGTATTTGCAGGTTGTCCCGGAGACTTTGGAACCAAGTCTTCAGCTAGCAGCAGCAGTGCTTTCTGAGGTAACTGTCATAGTTATTGGAACAGACATATTGACTTAATGGAAAAGTAATTTATGTCCTAATATTTTGTTATACCCTTATTATGATAGCAAACACCAGTAAATTATCACGTTCATCTGTCGTCGTGATTGAAACTTAAGTTCAGAATAGCTGAAGCATTCATATCCCGCCATAAAAAAACAATGCTGAAGAGTTCTTATCATGTTAATTTGCTAGTTGATGAAACTCTGACACAATGCTGAAGCATTGAGATAGACGATCGGTTATCTAAGAATTTCTCTCTTCAGGTTAAACTTCCTGCATCAGAGATTGCGGCAACGATTAATGAATTCAGATCCCGCCATCTGGCTGAGCTTACAGAAGTACGTTTTTCCTAAACTCATCCATGCCTCGCTATCAACTCTATTGCGACTGTCATCGAAATTGCATGTTCACGTACTACATATATAGTCTATGCTATAATAAACACAATTCACTTGTCCATTTTAAGTCTTGTATGTGGCAGTTTCTCCATCTTCTTAATAATAATACTAACAAGCACACACACGCACACACAAGGTCCTCTCAGATTACATATTTAGTTTTCTACGCGACAAGTCAATTTCACTTTCACCAAGGAATTTTCCTGCCACGGGTTCTCAACTGGTTTATATCTCTGAATTTATGTATGTTACTTTTGGTCTTTTAATTCAGCTATCTGAAACAAGTGGAAGTTCTCTTGGATATGGATATAATAGAATTATGAGCAAACCCAAAACCCAATCTCCTGATTCAATTGAAGGGTCAACATGAGGAAGAAAACAGGGATGTTAAGAAAAATAATAATTTTGGGAAATTGTATAGCAGATTAGATGTTCAACTATTTGTGTACATTGTACAGAAATAAATCTGCATCGAAGATGCAAAATCTGTATTTATTATTTTCTTTCACTTTGTAAATTATTATTCATGATCCTTTCTCAGATTTCTGATAAGGATATCCCTGTTGTATGTAACAATCATTGATGTTGTTTCATATTCTTTGGCTTTTGATGTATAAGACTGCCTCAGTAAAATTTGGCAAATAACCCCTCCCTTATTGAGATTTGTTCTGATAAGTGTTGAAATTGTATTTATGTTGTTGAAGTATCTTTGGAGTCCCACATTTTTCAGTATATTTGTGACTTTGTGTTGTTGAATCTATAAATCAGTGAGAACAACCTTTCAAACAGAGTTTTTGGGGATAAGAAGAAAAATGGTTATAGAGTATTCTCAATAAACTTTATTTATTTTATTTTTAAAGTTATATATTTATTTCTATACTAGTATATCTAAACGTATGTATTCATTTGTCTCTGTATTATAACAATTATTCTCATCTTTTGTGTGGTTTAATTCCATAAAACTTATATTTTATCTTTTTTTTTTTTAAAGTGAATAAATAAGATCTTATGAATTTGAATTCCACTTGTGCAATCAAATGCCTAGACAAATATAGATATAAAAACCATCTTATACAACCTTTCATATAAATAAAAAAAAGATAAATGTTTTTAGTCCTGCGACCTGCAATTTTGGTTCTTCTCAAATTTTCCTTTGAATAATGGTCCTCTTAAACTTTTTATTCTTTTCAAATTTTCCTTTGAATAATGGTCCTCTTAAACTTTTTATTCATGTAGTTTTAGTCTCTGTTATTTTATAAAATTTTTAAAATAGTTTATTTACCTTTAAAATTTTCATTTTTTAAATAATTTTTTTCATGTGTTCGGAATACTATAAAATATCTATATACTAAATTTTAGAATTTTTTAAAATGAGAAGAGTTAAATATGAATTTTTTAAATTTCAAAAAATATTGATAAAAACAATGAAAATTTTGATTTAAAAATCAAATTTTGAGTTCTTTTTTTTTTCCGAGGAACTTTTTATAACGTTCTACATATGTCAGTAAAATAATCATTTAAGAATACACATTGATTTAGCAGCAAGGACTAAAATTCCGTGCATAATAATTTTGCGAAGGAAAATTTTAGAGGGACCAAAATTGCAAGGTCGCATATTTATAGGAACTAAAAACTTATTTAATCCAATAAAAAATACCTTAGACTTTGGTTATTATTGTCAAAAACAAAGTTATTAACTTTCAAACTATTTAATGCTTGTGTTATTACTATATTCTTAATTTAATTTAACAATATTTGATGTAAGTTGTTGATTCATCAAATATAATTAACTAGAATATATAATAATAAATTTTATTTTAATTGAATAAGAAATCAATAAAATTAATATACTTAATTAACTTTCTTAATTATGTATTATAATTTCATAATAATGTCTTTCATTAATTAAACAAGAAAGAGAAATTAAAAGAGTTAAAAGAAGGAATAGTAATTGATCTTACAAGTGATTGGAAAGAGTGGTCGTTCTAAACGTTAGTTGATTCAAGCGTCCCATGGAGGGGGATGTGTACTTGCAAGACACTCTGATGCTGAAGTCAGAAAGAGTGGAGAGATAAGTGAGAGAGTTAAAAATGTGAATAGAATATCTGACCCTCAAATGAAGGAGGGTATTTATAGAGCCCACAATGCATGGTCAATGGTCTTCATTATAGGCTTGAGGATTCAGGTCCATAACGGATGACTATCAGGTTTCCTATGTGGCTATAGGGATGAGCAACATGTGTCCATCGCCCTGATCAACTGCCCCACAATTCTCGGATTGTGGATAGACTTTCCCGTTACGAGGGTCAAGACGACAAATAAATCATAACAAAGGAAAAAGCATAATATATGGAAGTCTCTAAGAGATATGTTAAAGTTTACATAAAATCCCCTGGACCAAATTCTAGGGGCTCAATTACAAAGGCGACGGGAGAATAATAATAGAAGGGGAAGTTTGCAAGTCATTGACCCTCTCTAGAAGTCAACTTCTCTCCAGGAGCATCCCGATGGAGGTCACCACCACGATGAAATTCTTCTTCGGTTTCTGTCCTCAGGTTCAACTTGACTATTTAGGACAAACAATGAGGCAGGTCCAGAAGTTTGAGAGATAGTTGAGATATCCACCAACTTGTCATCACGAATGACCTTAAACATTTCTATGAGGCATAAGTCTATCCTAGAGTGAAGAAAGGCTATATGATGTTTGACCATCTCGAAGTAGATATCTGAGGTCTCCACCAAATCATCCTTCAGAATAAAGACCCTGTCCTCCAATATTTTTTGAGTGTTGAGGGTCTTTTCCATGAATTTTCAAAGCTCCCGCTCTTTGGTATACTCATGAGATCTGGAATCCGCCTCCTAAAGTTTTCCTGATAGGATCACCTTCTCTTCTTACAAAGTCTCAATTAGAGTTTTCCATTTGGCCAGATCTCCTTGGTACTTTGAGAGTTCAAAGTTCCCCTCCTTATTTTCCTTGGCGCGACCCTCCATATTAATTTACTCTATGAGGAGGACCCTTAGAAGATGGAGCTCCTTAAGGTTAGACCGCTTTGGGTAAGGATGGTCACATTTCGCCTTGTAGTCCACTGGTAAATCTTTGGGGGAAAGTAAGGAGAGAGTTTGTGAACTTGTTAGCATCAAATGTTTCATCACACCATTGAGAGTTTCCAATTAGTGGGGGCCTACTTATAGAAGATGTTGGGTCACATGCAATAGTCACTAGATTCACGTTATCCTTAAGGGAGGATTCAATCTCCCACTTATGGACCTTTGAGGTAGGTGACCCAACTGAGGCCTCACCTTCAGGTGATGCTTAACCCCTTATGGATTATGCATTGAAGGCGAGTCTGGGAGTTGTCTAGGCTAACATGTTAAGCTTTCTACTTGGCAAGACACTCTCTCATATCCTCATGTGAAACCTTGGACATATTTTCTGCAACAAATGAAAAGGTAAATGATAAGAAAAATATATATCAACCATAAAAAAGCGACATCATTTAACTCATTGATATATTTGTCCAGAGACTCCTCGTTCCCCTAGGCCATGGTAAACATGGTGCAGGATCCTATAACTTTAAAACCATCCAAAATCTGCAACATTTCAGCCTCATAATTAGTTAGGTAATCATAGTTGTATCCATTGATCGACGTAAAGTTGTCAGTTTAGGTTATGGGAAATCATGGGGTGTCATCTGCCCTAGTAGTGACTAAGGAGGAGACAACTTTCCTCCTCAGTCGTACAAACTTATTCTTTCAACCTTTAAAGTGGTTAGTGTAGATTTAAACAAAGCTTTCCCAAAAAGGCTAGTCAGGGTTACCCAAACCAAAATGGCACACACCTTGCTACAATAAAAAGAGATAAACAATCTCATAGTGACACTACCCCCCAACCACTGACATATAACCTCAAAGGCCTGGATTAGACTTCAGTTATTAGGCGTGATTTGGAAGGGAACCATGTTGAGCGTCTTGAGAAACTTCAGAACAAAGAAAGAAAAGGGAGGTGAACCTTGATCTCGGAGATATTAGGCATGTAAAAGTAAAAGGAGGAAGAAGAGGCTTTGGAAGCGATCATGTGAGTTTTCTCCTCCAGAACAACTTCTTCATCATCAGAAGATAAAGTAAGTTGTTGGCAAAGGAGGTTATATGGACGTCAATGGTATAGGTGAACATGACTTCCCTCACACCTTTGATCTCGGGGTCAGATATAGTCATAATCGCCACATATTTCTTGAAAAAACATAAAGAAAAGAGGAGTTACTATCATTTCCACAACTTCTATTGCTCTCTGAATTAATATTTTTCTAAAGAAATTTAAATATTCAGAAAAAGAGCATATATTTAAACATAAACTGAGAGTAATTTAAACATCTCTAAAAGATGTATTATATTCATATTTTTCTAAAATACAATAATAACTTAATGTAGCATAACCTTGTAAAGTTTACATTGACGTGATTCAACTCGCTCTTATCTTTCCTTTTTATTTTCATAATAACTTTTTTTGAACACTTTTATTTCCTACAAATTTAGTTAAATATTTAGATGCCTTGTCACATTTTTATAATAATTTGTTTAAAGAAAAATTATTTAAGCAGATTTGTTCTAAGAATAAGGAGTTTAACCTCTTGTCGGAAAATAAAATAAAAGAAATGAAAAAGGAGAGCAAACTTGGCCACCAATATATCTTTGTTTGGTCTCCTAGTAAATCCAAGTGTACTCCCACTGATTCTTCTTATGTTTTTGTAGTCATGTAGAAACAACTTATAAAAGCATATATCTTTGGTGGACGCATTTATGATAACATTTCAAGCAACTATAATTTTTTCCACAACAACGCCCGATTTAATTAGTTTTCTCCCTTCAACCTCAATCTGATTCGTCCCTACTGCGGGTTTTACCCGACTCCTCACATTTTTTGTAATGTGATACGTACAAAGTAATGCGGAAGAACTCAGAAACACCTTCGCAACAGAATTCATCAATCCTGCATCGTGGTCGATAATGATGACTTTCGACATGTTTTCTTGATCCTTTAACGTTTTTCGACAAACCTCTAAAGCCCATGCAAAATTGTCCTTCTTTTCATACTCTGCGAAACCAATGGAATATGTCATTTCAGTCGAGGTAACACCGACAATTTCCAACAATGACAACCTATGCTTGTTGGTCTTGTACGTCGAAGCAATTATGAGCAAAGTAGAAAAATTATTGAACAATTTAATGGAATCAACATGAGTGAAATATATATCTCTTATTGTTACTCTATCAACATGGCAAACACACATTCCTTCTCTTCCTCCAAAAGGCGACATGCACTTAGATGACCAGCCAACTTTGCACTTAAATTATAATTATGTAACCCACTTATGACATTGAACATCCAATTATGATTTGCCAACCGGTACCCATGTAACCTAACTAGACACTAGCGTTTTCTAGTACCAGTATCATCTCTTTTGAAATTATTTATGGGCCACCTATATATCTCATTTATTTCGCATGTCAATGTCACAAATGTAGATCGTCTTTCCGAACCATTATCCAACCTTCCTATCACAACACCAAATTCTTGTTTGGTAGCCTCCGTACGAATCCACTGCATCATAATTTCTCGAGATTCAAATTTTTGTTCATTTTCAAAATGCTTCCACACATCGACCGCCTTGATAACAAGAGGCGAAACAACGATAGGCGAAATGCCTTGAGACACAATAAGAGAAACACCTTCAGAAAGACTAGGCGAAACACCTTGAGACACACTAGCTTTGAAAATATTATTGGGATGCACCATACCTAATATGTAAAAATAGATTAAACTAAGAAATATCCTATGTAAATAATAAAACAAAATTTGCTGGAAAAAGAAGTCCCAGAAATCGGAAGTACATTTTCGATTGCGTTCATCTGCAAAATCAAAGATATACTTCCGATTTTAACGTGACATTTTTTCCAATCAGCAGAACAAATTAATGTAGTTAATGTAGATTGAGATAAGAAAACTTTACCTTAAATTCAGTTTCCTATAACTCCTTTTGATATAATGCACCACAAGAATGTTGAGTTTGAGTGAAAATTGGGATTGATAGTGTAAGGGGTTTTTGAGAGTTTTTGGTAACATTTGAAAAACATATGATCAGAGTGTCCCATGAACATTGTTGTTTTAAGCTTTTTTGGTCTCGTAGAAAAACCAGAAGTGCATATCCGATTTATAGGTGAAAAATGATGACTTTTCCTGCACAAAAATACCAGAGATATATCTTTGTTTCATACCAAATTTCCATCTCCAGTACGTTTCTTACATTATTCAAAGTGTAATGAAATTTTGGCAGTCTAAATAAGTGTGGGATGCGCTCCGAAAATGCACTTCCTAAGGACATTTATGATTTTTTAAGGGTGTTTTTCACCCTTACAGAGTGAGATAAGAAATTCTCTAAAAATGTCTAGGACCATTTGTATCTTTGAGGTGTTTTGTTATTATTTAAAAGTAAGTGTTAATTCAAGATCACTAGTTGGTTGTGTATTATCCTTTGAATGAGTATCGCTAAGAGTGTTAATTTTTCTACTTTTATTATTTCATTTTTGTTTTGATAAAGCTCCTTTTATACATACAGAGTGTCATTGCTGAGTTTATGGTTTTGAGTTCACGGAGTTGAGGCTCATTTGGCACTGGCACAAAGTCTAGCCTCTAGAAGGAGGTCTAGACTATATCTTTGTTTTGGCAGATATGCCTTGTGATGATTTAGCAACTTCAAATCCAAAAATATTCCTGGTGTTCATCCGTGTTCAGCCACCACCTCAAAGTTCCACTTCCATATTCTTCAAAGTAATATTTTTATATTAGTCCTCTATAAATTAACATATTGTTCATGCTCTTGTATTGAAAGAACATATTAAGTATTTGTATCATCACAATCACAGCATTAATGTATAAGATTGAATAAAGATAAATTTCATAGATTGAATATTTCTTCAGTAGTCACAACACTTATCCATTTGAAAGATCCATTCGTGCTCCAAACTGATTTATTGCAGACTTGCTTTGTTTTGTACTCCTAAGAATCGAAACCTGGAACATGGGACGATGTAAAAGATAATCAAATTAGAGGATGTAAGAGATAAACCAGATGTTGGATAAATCCTAAACCAGATACCTAAACCAGATATGAAAGCATACAATAATATTTCAAAACTAATTGGACGACCATGTGATGATTTCTTAATTAGCTTCCTTAATAATGATGATATTAATATTAAACTCTCATACGAACAAGGTCGTGATTATGCTACCTTGGGCCGTTCCATAGAGCTTCCAAAATACCCTACTCCAAAAGACAGGGAAGTGTATGCCGCTGCAATTTCTACCGCTTTTAACCTTGATCTTCCTTGTTCCTACAGAAAAGAAGATTAGGCAATAATCCCAAAAACTATTGATTGGAAAAGTCAAAGAGACTCACTACAAAAGATGTATCTGACTGCACAACCAATATCCCTGCACTGCTATCAGTACCACATCTACTGCTTTCCTCGGCAACAGAGCGTAAAATTTTTGTGCAAGCAGAAGCAGCACCGGACTGTGAACTGAAGAAAAACTAATATCAGAAATATCTAGCGCATGGAGTATTGCTAGTCAAAGAAAATACTAATTTGACAACATTGAAAATCACTTATAAGTAAGTTCGTCATACATTGAAAGTGAAACAATACACTCCCTAGCTGCAAATCCTTTCATTAGGTGCTCTCCTGCACCAGACACACAACAGCCAGCCATGAATGGAGCCCCAAACGGACCTTTTGATGATGCCCAACAACCTGAACCATACATTGCTGCTAGCCCCACTCGTCCACTAATCTGTTGAATATTTTGTATATATAATTATGAATAATCACTTTCCATTCTAATATGCAAATTGGACCAAGAAAATCCTTGTTTACCTTTAGAGCAATACCACCACTAGAGGCTCCAGATGCTACGTTCCCCTCATTGTCTACACAAATAACCCCAACAGTATCCATTACTGGATCTTCCAAAGCATAATCTGCATCATAAGGCATGGCTTTGGCATGATAAAGATCATATGGGATTGGGGTGTCATAGTGATGTAACAGTTTACTTCAATAGGTCATACTGATTTTACTTTTTTCGATAAAATTTAAAATAATAAGTGAGATGTTGATTAGGATTAAGTTGAGTCATCAAATACCGGGAACTTCAGTACTCTGACATGGAGAACAATTTCCATCTGGAAGAGAATTCCCTGTCTTCAATCTAGCAGCTTCAAACATAGATTTGTATTTTATCCATTGTGTTTTTGCCTTTTCTGTGACCAACCACTGTTATGATACTCAGAGTTGTAAGGCTAGAGTGGTATGACTTAACAATAAGTTTCTCGCAGAATTTAAATCATGAATGAAAATATAACCTCGTTAGCCTCTGTTATACTCGATGGTAAAGCAATATCCTTGGACTTCGCCCATTCACGAGCCCCTTCCCCCACCAAGAAGCTGCAGAGATATGATAAACTCCCATATCAATACAGATTTGTTCATTGACATGAGGTGAAAAAGATAAAGCACTCTTAAACATCAATCATGGTGGTAAGTTTCGTGGTAAAGAAAATACTTCTGATACAAAAACAGAAAGGTTGAGTAGTCGTTACATTGGAGGTATTCGACCCAGCAATGAAGGTCCCATCGTTTGCTCTTTGGCCAATAAAGCAGCGATTTGTATAGCATTTCGCACACCTGGTCTATAATTAATGAAATAAATACATAGAAACCCGACAGAAAATATGAAATGTGAAACCAAATTCCAAGTGAAAGCAATGGACCATCCACAGGGTTTTGCATTTCCCTGGTAAGTAAAAATTTAAAATCTATTTGGTTGAGTACATGAAAATCGAAACACATTGACTTTTTCATGGAAAAAACGTGAAAAAGAATGATATATAATGGCATTCATATACACTTTCATTTACCAGCTACTAACTCAACCAATTTAGTACCATTCCCAAATTAACATGAAAAAGCTTTGTACTTGGATAATTTTACTGGGCCCTGGGAGGAAAGGAATAGCTCAAAAGACGCAAGCCAAGCCAGGTACATCAATATTGGGCGAGCACCAAGCAACTGACCCCAGGTTGCCCGAATCAGATAGACTCTTAGGTCGCCTAAAGCTGATCCAGACCGCCTAAAATGCTTAACAGCTCACCATAATGGATCTGAACCTAGCTGCCCAAACCAAACCATGTTTCCTCCTGATACAACTGATGTCGTACGCGGCACACGCAGAATCAATCAATAGGGAGAAACTGTCTCCCCCATGATGACGGAAGAACTCAGTGTTCCCACTCCCCATCTCTGACCGAAAGAGGGGAAACCGCTCCTCAGGGCTTTTGTTCCCACTCCCCTTATGAATATTTGTTTCTGTAGAGTGAGAAGGGATCACAAAATTCCCTCAGAAATACACATAGGAGCTCTCCGCAACCCATATGTGGGCGAGCTCTCACCACACTCAAAAACACTAAAACCACATACAGCCCTACACAACAAGAGGTTGTCCCTCATTATACTTTTTAGCGAGTACATGCTCTAAATACAAGATGAGCGCCATGTTCCATATCTCAAGACATTTCCAGATTATGTACTGTCAACTTAAATAAGTACCTGGTATAGCTCCAACAGCCCCAAAAGCTCCAGACTTTCCATCCATTATACTAGCATCACACTCTACACTTCCATTTTCTGTCAAATTAGAACCTCTTCCCGCATTCGTACTCGGATCATCCTTCAACAAAAGGACCTCACATTAAACTATTACCATAAAACAAACCAATCAAACTTCACCAAAGCATCATCATCATAACCATCTCCATCTTAACAAATTTCAATTTCTATATACTCTCACATTATAAACTGTTTTCAAACTAACAACAATTAACAATTTTTTCAAATTCGATACCTCCAGGACTTTAATTGCGGCGACAACGGCATCCAAGCAGAGAACTGAGCCCTCCTGTTGAAGGACAGAAGCGGCGGCGAGGCAAGCGCGGTTCATGACTGATCTGAGAGGTTTATGATTGGAAGGAGAGTGGTAACCGGCGCCTACATGGACAGCAACGAAGAATCTTTTTCCGTCTTTACTCTCACTGCCGGTCACGGTGACACCGCTGGTACCCTCCGTTTCCATTGCAATTGCAATTTGTTGCCTGGCAGCCCCACTCCCCCCTCCTTCTCCCCGCAGTTTGGCGGCCAAACTTTTCTAATTCAATAAAATATACTCAATTTGGTAGAGAAATTATTGGATTTTAAAATGATTTCTAAATTTTAAATTTTTTTTTTTTTTTTTACTAATACCAGCCAAAAAAAGGACAAAGTAATTTTTCTTATAGCATGTTTGAAGTAATCATAGTACGAAATAATTTGAAGAAGAAATGCAAAAATGCACGTATGCTATAATTTTAAAATTAAATTTTAATTTCTTTTTCAATAAAGATCATGGGTGGTGGTGATATTGAATGGTATAGATTTATTCTTGCATTTTTTATTTCATATTTTCTTACAAACAAACATTTTCCGTTTTTTTATTGGCCTTGATTTGAAAATACTTTTTTTATTGGCCTTGATTTTATATTTATTTGATTATATTAACTATGATTGTTTTTTAGTTTATATTATAATTTAATAATATTAACAAAAACTTAAATGTACTTTTGATTCATTATTAATATTTTAAAGATTTTTTTAGTCCTTTAAAATTTGAATGTTGACATCTTTCATTTATGATGAGCCATTAATATAATAACGTCTCTTCAAAATCGAATCTGATCAAATCGAAGATCGCAAAAACTATATTTCGTTCGGATAACTTTGAGTCATTTTGTGATAAAACTGCGCGGTTCGATTTGCGATTTATATGTTAAAGCCCATCTATAGCAAACCAAATTGTTGTACTTACAAATTATCCCATATTTTAAGTATATAAAACCCAAATTATTCAAAGCACAATACAAATAAAAAACAAATACCATGTTGCGAATTGAGTTACAAGCAAAAGTTGTTCACGAAGCAGCTAGGTTACAAAAACTTCATTTTCTCAAATGAATTGAGTTACAAGCGGAAGTTGTCACGAGCGGCTAGGTTTTACTTTCTTCTTTGATCGTACTTGATCAGAAGGATCGTCCGGTCCATGAACGGGTTAAACAACTACTGTTGAATGAAGAGGAGGGGGTACTTGCAAAGTACTCCGATGTCAAAGTCAGAACGTGAGGAAGTTGTAACGCTTCTGGATGAGCGAGCCGAGGTCTTAGATCTGCTCAGGAGGGAGTTGTAACGCTTTTGGATGAGCGAGCCAAGGTCTTAGATCTGCTCAGGCGGGAGTTGTAACACTTCTGTTAAGCTACGTGGAGTAGGTTTTTTAGAATAATGATGGCCTAAGGAATGGGGTCATAATTTCTCTAGGCGCGCGGGCAGCGGGGAGACGGATAGTTAACACGTTATCCGAAGTCACATTTGTAACGCCCCGTTTTATTTAATATTATATTATATTAATATTTTCGAGTTACCGTTTGACAATTATTTTTGCGACGAGAATATCTATATTAATCGATATATCTGTTAATATATTCGGCGACGTTTTGTTCAGTCCGGTTTTTATTCCGTTCGGTTCGGTAAAATATTATTCAGACCGATATTTAATTTCTCGGAGTTATTTTAATTAATTGGGTTAATAATATTATTACATATTATTAGTGTTATATTTAATAGTAAGACAAGTTAGGGGTGTGAGTGCTAATTAGAGAGAATTGGGTGTACACCCTATGGTCTTGTAGTAGAAACCAACAAAATCCACCATTTCCTCATTTTCTTTCCATTACAACACAAAAACATACTTAGAGAGAAAACTAGAGAGAGTTTTGGAGGAAGAGAAGAGCAAGAACACAAGGCTAGGGGCTTGAGTTGGTTGGAGCATCTAGGATCATTCAAGCAATTAAGGTAAGGGGTTTGATTTTCCACTTCCTATAGTTAGGGTTTGATTCATATGTTTTGGATTTGGGATAAAAATTGATATTTTGGTTCATGAGTTTTGTTGTGTGATTGTTGAAATAACTTAGGAAAGTTGAGTTAGGAGTATTGATGTTGGTGATTTATTGCCATGGCTAGTAGGAATGAGAAGTTGCAAGAATGGAAAATATACAGAAACTGTAAAACCTTAAAACTCTGTCTGTTATGAAAAAATAAGGAAGAAGAAGAATGGAGGACGATGCAAAGGGAGGCGCCCACCTCACTATGGAGGGCGACCGTCCCCCTCTCCTAGGCGCCCGCCCCATTTCCCATATGCCCCTGGGACGTCCGTCCCCTTGTGCTGGAGGACGAAATGAAAATCTTCATTTTGCTCGTTCAGATTCTCATTGTGTTTCACTGCATTATTTTTGATTTAGCTTCTGTTTCTTTCCTTTTTCCCTAATTTCATATACTACTAGTTTATATTCATAAAATATAAATATGACATAAGTTAGCCGATTAAATTTGGAACCCGATTATGTTCTGATTTCTCGATTTCGGCAATTTCGGCGACGGACTAAGTTGCTCCGAATTTAACGAAAATTTATGTGCTAGCTAATTTCGACGTTTAGAACATCGTGGTGAGGTTAGTTTTTCAAAATTTCGAGTTTTTACGAAACGACCCGAAATAGGCCAAATTACGGTTAAATTGAATCGGGCGTGTTTTAGTCGGTTTAAGTCACGTATGGACAATCTGATTGCGATGTTAATGATTATGATTAATGCCGGTTATTAGGAACGACTTTTGTGACAATTATTGATGTATAGTTATTTTCCCGCGTTTGGAATTTAATGAATTATTTGATAATGATGTGGTGTGAGTAAATATGATGTTTGCGACGGTTTGTTCAAAATGAATGTTTGATGATATGTTTATCTTGATGTGGATAAATATGGCCACGTGGACTTTATGCCAAATTTCGATGTGCGATGATGATGTTTTGTTGTGTCGTAGTTATGATGTCGTGTTGTCGAGTCATATACATTGCATTGGCGACGAGGGCTTTTATTCCAAGCGACGAGGGCTTTTGTGCTAAGCGACGATGGGATTTATGCCAAATGTCCTTAATTATGGACAAAGCGACTGGTACCACATGCATAACATGGTCGTGTCTCATGGAGTCGGTTATGTTTATGTTTGAGTCGTTAGGCGTTGAGTTTTAATTGATGGCTTATGTTGGATTGTGATGTTATATGATACTTTGTTTTGATACGATTATAATGATTACGTGACGAAATTAAAGTGTTGGTTTTATACACTAAATGCTAATTTAAAGTATGTAAGATTTTTGATATATGTTGACATACTCTTATTAACATTTATCATTTATGATTCCAAAACTATTTATATATTTTATCATGCCTTTAATTATATGTTTTGGAGTATCTCACCCTTTACTTGTTTTGCCATTGCCTTTATATTGGTAACGTGCAGGTGATCCGCGAGGATGATGAGGATCATTAGCTCGAGTCTCTTTATTTTGAGTCGCTCTGCTCTGATAGTAGTAACACTCGGATTTTGGGCGACGTTATTATTTTGGATAGGATAGTTTATGTATACTATCTTATGATGTTATAACTTTATGTATTGATGATAACATGTTGATATGTATATTTTGCGAACACATCCGCTGTGCTGTGAATAATCATATGTTTATATGATGATTTATGATATGAATCGGTATATCCGACTTTTGATTTTTGTCATGTGCATTATAATACAAAGTGATGAAAACACGAATATGTGATACCTCAATTTATGTTTGGATGAAATTTTGAAATTCTGATTTTATTATTAATTACGAGGGGTAGAATTGGGGTGTTACAACATTTCGTCTCTCGCGCAATATTTATAAATAGCTCCATCGCATCATTTGCAACTTTTTCTAGTTTCTACTTTCTTCCTCCCTTTAATTTCTCTCAACTCCGTGACTAGCGCCGCTGTAACATCCACCGCACACTCACCCAGAAAGCTCAAGTAAGTATCCATTTCTCTGCACTTTTCCAGTTTTTGCATTCCTTTTTGCTTTTGGGGAAAGTTTTCCCCGGGAGATTATGGGATTGTTATTAATTTTGCCTTTTTGTGGCTTCCACGTCAGGATATCCGTGTCATCCCCGTGAAATTCATAGTTTCTCGCCGAGAGATTTGTCTTCTCCCTGTCATATTCATGTTTCTGACCGAGGGATTCATCTCTTCGTCGTCAGCTTCATGCTTCTAGTCAAAGGATTCATCACTTCCCCATTAGATTCATGCATATGGTCAGAGGATTCATCTTCTCCCCGTCAGATTCATGTTTTTGCAAATTTTTTACTAATAGATGCGCTCGTACCTTGATGGACCGCTTCTTCGAGGGTTCGGGGATACGCCCGGTCTCGTCGCCCCCATCTTTCTCTTATTCTACGGTGGAAGGGTGAATTTCATTTGCCACTATGCCAAACAAGGGATTAGACAACACTTTTTTAGGCCTTTAACAACGCTTAAAAGCGCTGCTAAAACCACCGCTGCTAAAGGTATAGACAACACTTAGGTTACTGTAAAAGCGCTGCTATAGGTACTATCTTTAGCAGCGCTTTCACTTTAGACAGCGCTTTTAAAGAATTTAATGTGGAGCTTTAGACAGCGCTTGGTAAAAGTGCTGCTATAGGTACCCTTTAGGAAGCGTTTTTTCCTGAAAAGCGCTGCTATAGATACCCTCTTTAGCAACGCTTTACTTTATACAACGTTTTTTTATTTACCCTTTAGCAGCGCTTTTCTATTGCCCCATATAGCAACGCTTTTTCATCCACTTTAGACAGCGCTTCTCATTAAAAGCGCTGTCTATTCCCCCCTTTAGCAGCGCTTTCCCTAATTAATTTTCACTATGCCAAACAAGGGATTAGACAACGCTTTTTTAGGCCTTTAACAGCGCTTAAAGTGCTGCTAAAGGTATAGACAGTGCTTAGGTTACTTTAAAAGCGCTGCTATAGGTACCCTCTTTAGAGCGTTTTTTTCTTAAAAGTGGTGCTATATGTACCCTCTTTAGCAACGCTTACACTTTAGATAGCGCTTTTGAAAGAATTTAATGTGGAGCTTTAGACAGCGCTTGGTAAAAGTGCTGCTATAGATACCATTTAGGTAACACTTTTTCCTAAAAAGCGCTGCTATAGATACCCTCTTTAGCAGCGCTTTACTTTATACAACGCTTTTTTATTTATCCTTTAGCAGTGCTTTTCTATTGCCCCCTATAACAACGCTTTTGCAACCACTTTAGATAGCGCTTCTTATTAAAAGCGTTGTCTATTCCCCCCCTTTAGCAGCGCTTTCCCTACATAATTTTTTAATATATATATTTTTTCATTTAAAACAAAATGTTGCCTATCAGATTTAATTTCACCATTTTTGCACCAGATTTTTACCAGAATTTGTAGCTTCAATATAACATTTTAAACAACAATAACATCAATATACAACAAGGAAACAATATTAAAATAACATCAATATACGTCTTCAATCCTTTTTTGCACAATATATACAACAATGAAACAACAACAACATTAATATATACAACAATGAAACAAAATCAACAATGAAAAATAACTCTATCTTCTACATCGATCTGCACCTATATAACCTGAAACAAAATCAAAAAATCGAAATTCATACAAGTTACCAAATAACAACAATAAAAACAATAATATTGTCACACAACTATAACGACATATATTATATTCTCAAAACTCAAAGTTATACCTTATAATAAAATTCTCAACTCCATAACAAATTGGCACCAATCCTCCATAAGTTCATCCAATTGATATTTTGAGTAATAAACACACTTGAATTCATCAAAGCACTACATAATAATATAACATAGTATGATTTACTTAAAACACTAAGTCATTTTATGAGAAATATTAAAATAATTCCTAAGTTAGAAATTCATACCCTAGATGGAATCTCTAATCGGTCCAAAAGAATCGTTTCTTTCATAAACCTCAACATAAAATAATCGCAATCTACACAATTGCGCTGACGAGGACACTACACATGGAAAGAAAATACGGATATACATAATGATATACACCTTAACTTGTTTTTATCAAGTATCATCGCTATATAATCCAAATTGTGAAAATATATACCTCCACTTTGATCCAAGAAATATTGTTGACTCTACTCCTTGGTACTTGAATATCTCTTTGTGGTCGAAAACTTTGTAGAATGCTATAATAAAATAATAACGAATATTTAGAACTATCACACATAGATAATTAAATATACACATGAATATTTTAGAACAATCTCACTTACGTGTCAATCGTCTTCTTCATATTTGGGTATGTTCTCCAATCATTGCCCAATGAATCCAGATAATTGCAACCAATAACTAGTGTCCACTGGAATATTAAATAAGGTTAGATGGCAATTTTCTACATAACGTTAAAAAACGAAAAAAACTATAATAGAATAAATTTAGAATGAAAATCTTACTTATGGCCAGTATTATATGGTAAAAAGAACAATTTTTCTGTATCTTTGCTGGCCATAAATAAACGGAGTACAAATGCTATTACTTCATCTGGTTTTGAGATGATTGACCCTGCGTGGACAAAGTTGGGATTTATGAAAGCGAATCTGGATTCCAATCCACGCGGGCGAATCAACTTGTCATACAGAAACCTTAAATAAAAACATCATTAACCTTAATTATTCATTGAAATGAGTAAATAAATTCTTCAATTAATTAAACAAAGTTGATTGGAGTATACCTGATGTATGTATTGATAACACCGATGCCTAATGTCAAGTGTCCAAAAACTTGTTCCAAATCCTCCTTACCAATTGTTGTCATGCCTTTAGAACCATAAATCCCTTCATCCAGGGGTATAAGAGAAGTACCACCTTGTGAAATAGTTGTGAAGCTTATATATGTCTGAAGGCACGACCTATACTGTGAAGTAGTTTTCTGTCTAGCCCCGGTCCTCTTAGAAACACTCTTTATTTCTGTGGGAATGTTTCTAATTACAAGCTCCTTAACCTACTGACAACTTCAATCTCTTTAGTAGGAATAATCTAAATATCATAAAATTAGAGTGGTCAAGTATAGGATGACAAATTAACATTATCTAAGCATAAATATCATATAATTGTGTTGTACCTGTTTTTTTGATGCCACTGGCTCGATTGGCCGCGTAATCTCCTTATCCTTTGGTTTGGGTTTTGTAGGAGTCTAACATTACCATGCAAAAAAATGTAAGTAAAATGAACGTAAAAAATTTGAGTACTCAAAGGTTCATAACGGTTTTAAGTATACCTCATCATCTATGCGAACGAGTCTTGACGGCCATGCAACATACGCTCATATTGCCTCTCCCACCAATGTTGCATCCGAAACTTCATCTGGGATTGGTAATAATGCACCCTCCTCTAAAGCAATATCAATTGACACTTTCAAATATCCAGAAGGGAGCAATTTATAATGAAGTACTTCTCCCAGAGTGTTATGGACTTTTCCCTTGCCAACCATGCGATAAGTTGGTGTCTCTAAAAAGAGTTGACAAGGTGAAATGCCCTAAAATCAATAATAAATATGACATCGTTAATAATATATGTAATTACATTCAGGAATACTTGGTTTAACTGCACAATTGACACTAGCTATGTCACTAGTTTCTTTAACACCGGAAGCTTCCCTTTCTGATTGGTGTCTTGCTTTTTCCTTGCCTGCAGTTCTTTATTGCTAGCAGATTTTTTCTTTTGGGTTGTTCTTTTTCAAGGATGTTGGAGTAACCCCATGTCCTTTACCCCTCATCCGACCAGAATACTCACGAACATCTAATGTTCGACTAAGTATGCTCCTACAATCATCTGATGGAGATGTAGACTGCGACAAAATCTCCTGAAATTGATATGAATATCGGAAAGACATGAATATTATATGTTAATAAAATTTTGATTTAATTAGAATTAATGTTATACTTAGGCATTTTTCAAATTTTTTTTGTACATCTTCTTTAAGAACTCCATCCTTACCCACACGGGCAGCCTTCCACAAAACATGTTCCGGAAGAGATGTTTCAGAACTATTCTCCTCTTTTAACTACACATTAACACAAAAAATAAGATCAGTTATAACTCTTGATGAACAAATATATCATTGCAATTTGTAAATACTTACAATTTTTTGTTCTAATCGTGCATATCCCAAAAGCCCTTTTCTGTATGGATACGCGGGAGATGATGCTCTTTGGCGATTTACGTCACTTACACTATGAAATTTTGGGGTTTTCCGTTTGGCTTTAAAAACATCCTATTCTTTAAGTAATATCACATCTGCATAAATATGTTCTAAACCCTATTAGTATTTTTCCGGCCAATCCAAGACAATAATATTTTCTTGTGTCATCAATGTTGAAAGACCTGTACAAAAAACATACACAAAGTGCGTTAATATAAGTAATTTAAATACATAATCGTAATTTAAAGACATAATTTAAAGTACCTGTATCTCACACCAGATTTTATTTTTAGCGTCATCCAACGTATCATCTCTCCACTCATCAATAGTTATTGGAATTTCTCTCCTTACAACTGTACCAATGTAACTTGTCAAATTAGAACCGTTAGGCTTCATTAATTGGTCACTTGGACTCCAATGCACATCGTATTTTATGCCTCTATCTCTATCACAAATGATATTCTTCATATAGTTTTTCCTCTTTCAATTTCTTTTTCCACTCCCTTATTGGATTTTCCTCCATCATTGTCTCCATCATTAATAGAATCATCGTGTGGGTGCTGCTCGTTACTAGCTGTTGCACCCCAAATTTTACCCTGCTATTTTTCTACTTGCATTGTATTTATATTGAAAAAAATTGTCATTCACTCATTGCATTTGCATCATTTCGTCGTATTTAAATTGACCAAAAGTCAGTCTAAATCGATATTCGCATCATTTTTAGTTATAAAATACTTATTATTTCACTTCATTTATTTTTTACCTCTCTGCCTGTTTATTGCATCATTTTAAATTACTTATATGTCGATGATATCGATATTCCGATTTTATAAACAGACTGTTAAAAACAATTCGATAATGTGCGAAAATCAGCGGGAAAAATATTTCAAGTTTTCATCTTTCATTCACTGTTTTAAAAATTTACGTATCGCGTAAATCATAAAAATGTGATTTCCCTAATTTTTCGGTACATTTCGAAGTCTCGTTTTTAATTGTAAGCGTTTTAAAGTCGGATATTCTTTATTATCATTTTATTTCGATTTTAATTATTTCAATAACTTTTTCTTTAATTTACAAGACTCGTAATTTATTTTAATGTGCTCATATTATTTTTTTGGATAATTTATTGTCCGAACTTTTATCATTTTTGACAATTTTAAGTGTCCATTTTTTATCTTAAAAAAATCAAACAAAAATACTATTGGGCTTGTTAATTTTTACTAGATCTATTTTTGTGGCCCATTTAATTATGAAGGGCATTTTTGACATTTTGAAAAATAACTTAACCTAATTTTGTGGGTATAAATATATGTTATATCTTGTTGCTTAAGGGGAGGCAAAATTGAAAAACAGAGACGGAGGCGGAATTGAAAAACAAAACGTAAACAGAGATGGGCAGCCTTCTTTAAGATATTTTCTGTTTAAATATGTTCTAAACCCTCTTAGTATTTTTCCGGCCAATCCAAGACAATTATATTTTCTTGTGTCATCAATGTTGAAAGACCTCTACAATAAACATACACAAAGTGCGTTAGTATAAGTAATTTAAATACATAATCGTAGTTTAAAGACATAATTTAAAGTACCTGTATCTCACACCAGATTTTGTTTTTAGTGTCATCCAACGTATCATCTCTCCACTCATCACAAGTTATTGGAATTTCTCTCCTTACAACTGTACCAATGTAACTTGTCAATTTAGAACCGTTAGGCTTCATTAATAGGTCACTTGGACTCCAATGCACATCGTATTTTATGCCTCTATCTCTATCACAAATGATATTCTTCATATAGTTTTTCCTCTTTCAATTTCTTTTTCCACTCCCTTATTGGATTTTCCTCCATCATTGTCTCCATCATTAATAGAATCATCGTGTGGGTGCTCGTTACATTTGCACCCCAAATTTTTGCTATTTTTCTACTTGCATTGTATTTATATTGAAAAAATTGTCATTCACTCATTGCATTTGCATCATCGTCAGATTTAAATTGACCAAAAGTCATCGAAATCATTTTAGGTATAAAATACTTATTATTTCACTTCATTTATTTTTATTATTGCATCATTTTAAATTATTTATATGTCGATGATATCGATATTCCGATTATAAAGATTGTTAAAAAATTACGATAAATCAAAAAATGTCATTTCTAATTTTAAAAACGTTCAAGTCTTTTAATCGTTTTAAAGTCGGGTATTCTTTATAATCATTTTATTTCGATTTTAATCATTTCAATAATTTTTTCTTTAATTTACAAGACTCGTAGTTTATTTTAATGTGGTCATATTATTTTTTCGGATAATTTATTGTCCGAACTTTTATCATTTTTGACAATTTTAAGTGTCCATTTTTTATCTTAAAAAAATCAAACAAAAATTCTATTGGGCTTGTTAATTTTTACTAGATCTATTTTTGTGGCCCATTTAATTATGAAGGGCATTTTTGGCATTTTGAAAAATAACTTAACCTAATTTTGTGGGTATAAATATATGTTATATCTTGTCGCTTAGGGGGAGGCAAAATTGAAAAACAGAGACGGAGGCAGAATTGAAAAACAAAACGTAAACAGAGACGGGCAGCCTTCTTTAAGATATTTTCTGTTTAAATATGTTCTAAACCCTCTTAGTATTTTTCCGGCCAATCCAAGACAATAATATTTTCTTGTGTCATCAATGTTGAAAGACTTATACAAAAAACATACACAAAGTGCGTTAGTATAAGTAATTTAAATACATAATCGTAATTTAAAGACATAATTTAAAGTACCTGTATCTCACCCCAAATTTTGTTTTTAGCGTTATCCAACGTATCATCTCTCCACTCATCACAAGTTATTGGAATTTCTCTCCTTACAATTGTACCAATGTAACTTGTCAATTTAGAACCGTTAGGCTTCATTAATTGGTCACTTGGACTCCAATGCACATCGTATTTTATGCCTCTATCTCTATCACAAAGATATTATTCATATAGTTTTTCCTCTTTCAATTTCTTTTTCCACTCCCTTATTGGATTCTCCTCCATCATTGTCTCCATCATTAATAGAATCATCGTGTGGGTGCTGCTCGTTACTAGCTGTTGCACCCCAAATTTTACCCTGCTATTTTTCTATTTGCATTGTATTTATATTTAAAAAATTGTCATTCACTCATTGCATTTGCATCATTTCGTCGTATTTAAATTGACCAAAAGTCAGTCTAAATCGATACTCGCATCATTTTTAGTTATAAAATACATATTATTTCACTTCATTTATTTTTTACCTCTCTGCCTGTTTATTGCATCATTTTAAATTATTTATATGTCGATGATATCGATTTTCCGATTTTATAAACAGACTGTTAAAAACAATTCGATAATGTGCGAAAATCAGCGGGAAAAATATTTCAAGTTTTCATCTTTCATTCACTGTTTTAAAAATTTACGTATCGCGTAAATCATAAAAATGTGATTTCCCTAATTTTTCGGTACATTTCGAAGTCTCGTTTTTAACTGTAAGCGTTTTAAAGTCGGGTATTCTTTATTATCATTTTATTTCGATTTTAATCATTTCAATAATTTTTTCTTTAATTTACAAGACTCGTAGTTTATTTTAATGTGGTCATATTATTTTTTCGGATAATTTATTGTCCGAACTTTTATCATTTTTGACAATTTTAAGTGTCCATTTTTTATCTTAAAAAAATCAAACAAAAATACTATTGGGCTTGTTAATTTTTACTAGATCTATTTTTGTGGCCCATTTAATTATGAAGGGCATTTTTGGCATTTTGAAAAATAACTTAACCTAATTTTGTGGGTATAAATATATGTTATATCTTGTTGCTTAAGGGGAGGCAAAATTGAAAAACAGAGACGGAGGCGGAATTGAAAAACAAAACGTAAACAGAGATGGGCAGCCTTCTTTAAGATATTTTCTGTTTAAATATGTTCTAAACCCTCTTAGTATTTTTCCGGCCAATCCAAGACAATTATATTTTCTTGTGTCATCAATGTTGAAAGACCTCTACAATAAACATACACAAAGTGCGTTAGTATAAGTAATTTAAATACATAATCGTAATTTAAAGACATAATTTAAAGTACCTGTATCTCACCCCAAATTTTGTTTTTAGCGTTATCCAACGTATCATCTCTCCACTCATCACAAGTTATTGGAATTTCTCTCCTTACAACTGTACCAATGTAACTTGTCAATTTAGAACCGTTAGGCTTCATTAATAGGTCACTTGGACTCCAATGCACATCGTATTTTATGCCTCTATCTCTATCACAAATGATATTCTTCATATAGTTTTTCCTCTTTCAATTTCTTTTTCCACTCCCTTATTGGATTTTCCTCCATCATTGTCTCCATCATTAATAGAATCATCGTGTGGGTGCTGCTCGTTACTAGCTGTTGCACCCCAACTTTTACCCTGCTATTTTTCTACTTGCATTGTATTTATATTGAAAAAAATTGTCATTCACTCATTGCATTTGCATCATTTTGTCGTATTTAAATTGACCAAAAGTCAGTCTAAATCGATATTCGCATCATTTTTAGGTATAAAATACTTATTATTTCACTTCATTTATTTTTTACCTCTCTGCCTGTTTATTGCATCATTTTAAATTATTTATATGTCGATGATATCGATTTTCCGATTTTATAAACAGACTGTTAAAAACAATTCGATAATGTGCGAAAATCAGCGGGAAAAATATTTCAAGTTTTCATCTTTCATTCACTGTTTTAAAAATTTACGTATCGCGTAAATCATAAAAATGTGATTTCCCTAATTTTTCGGTACATTTCGAAGTCTCGTTTTTAACTGTAAGCGTTTTAAAGTCGGGTATTCTTTATTATCATTTTATTTCGATTTTAATCATTTCAATAATTTTTTCTTTAATTTACAAGACTCGTAGTTTATTTTAATGTGGTCATATTATTTTTTCGGATAATTTATTGTCCGAACTTTTATCATTTTTGACAATTTTAAGTGTCCATTTTTTATCTTAAAAAAATCAAACAAAAATACTATTGGGCTTGTTAATTTTTACTAGATCTATTTTTGTGGCCCATTTAATTATGAAGGGCATTTTTGGCATTTTGAAAAATAACTTAACCTAATTTTGTGGGTATAAATATATGTTATATCTTGTTGCTTAAGGGGAGGCAAAATTGAAAAACAGAGACGGAGGCGGAACTGAAAAACAAAACGTAAACAGAGGCAAAAGCTATAAAAAAGGCTCCTTCATCTTCAACCTTTTCCTCCTTCTGCCAAACAACCATTTCACAGTACCCTCCGCTTCCCTTACCTCCGTCTGTTTCAGCCACTTCACCACCGCCGGCCAACCTCCATTCTTCCATTCTCGCCGGAACCCTCTGTCTCTCTTCCTTGCCACTGTCAACACCACCGTATCACCTTCAACACCACACCTCCATCCGCATCGCAACTCCACCTTGCCATGTTCACTCTTTCCTTTATAACACCCTTCTCACCGTGACCTCCGTCATCAACTCACGCTACCAAACCTCCCCTGTTCTCATTCCTCCGTTCTGACCACTGCCGTACCCTCACCGTAACACTCATTCACTCGCAAAACCCCTCCGTCTTTATCCCTTCCAAACTCTCGCCGCCGGAAAACACCGTTTCAACCTCAGTCTCCCCATTACGCTTCCAAAATACATATTCTACCTATGTTCGGTATTCACTTACTCTTTTCAACACTTGCTACTTCTTTTCACAAATCTTGTATTATTTCTTCATGAAAGTTTTAAATATAAAAGAATACATGTCTGTCTATTGTATGCTGTTTATCGTGAATTTGTGGAAAGGAAGAGGGAGTGTGCATCTTATCATGATATTCATGTGTATTAGTTTCATATATAATTTTCATAAGATATTGATTTTCACATATTTCACAATCTGCTGGAGATTTACTTCTAAGTGAGTTTGAGTTCTTTGTATCTGGCATATATGTGTTCATTTTATTGGAAAATATGTTAAGCTTTGATTCACTCTTTAAATTTTTTATGATTACTTCTCTGAGATTTAAGTGAATGCTGTTGTCTTTAATAAGCAAGTTTTTTTTTAGATATGTGAGAAATGAAATGAGTTTATCATGACCATGAGAGAAGTTACTACTGATTTCTTTTATGAAAAGAGAACTTTAGAATCCAAAGTGAGAAAAGTGAACATTTGTAACTGTCATGATTTTTTTTTCTCACTGGTGTATTTAGTTGTTATTATCATTTATTTAATTAAGTATCCATGTTTTAATTGAGTGTTTCGTTTTGATTTGAGAACTAGGAAAATGTTGCTGTGACTGTCACGTTTTTTTTACTAACAATGTAGTTAGAAAACATATATATAATAACTAGCTTTTCTAAATTTATTTAGAATATTAGATTTTCCATAAAGTCATAAAAAAGGTTTTTTTCTTGAGAAAAGTTCATCTATTCATGCCATGAAGTTTAAATGTTCATTCGTTCATTCAAATTTTCATTTGATTTTGTTCTTTTGATTACTAACCATGTTCTAATTTATTGCAATTTCATTTCATTTTATTTTTAACTCACACTTATGCTACTAACATGTTTGCTATTTGTGTAGATATTAGAGGATTGTTCATAAAAAGCATTCATTTTCTATTGACATTACTATTTCTATCTAAAATTTAATATTTAGTATTGTACATACAATATACTTAGTATTTTTATTTATTATATTTAATACTGTAAATATAACTATACATATTATTTTTATTTCTTATATTTAGTATTGTAAATATATACTATATACATATTACTTTTATTATTATACTTTATCATATTAATTTATAATAAGTTCGAATTACATTTATTTCTTAGAATTAATTTCTATAGTCTATTCTAATTAATATAACGAAACAAAATACAATAATCGATATTTAAGTTTATCCGCTTTTAGTTTCTGTTTGTATGCTTTCTAACATAATCAATTTACTATTTTTTCTCTAATTCTAATTTATCCCCATTCGAAAAATTGGACCCCAATCCCCTTGATGCGTTGTAATTAATTTACCGCTTTCTATTTTTTTTTACCGTTTAATCCCCATTTATAATTGATGTACCCCTCTCCCAAAAACAAATATTGTAATAATTATCCAGTGCACATTTATTTTATTTTAATTTATTTTACAATTTTTAAACCCGTAAGTCGACAAAGCTACGAAGCGTCGCGATGACCACACATGCGCACATGTACGCTTGATCCTAGGCCTTCTTACAGTGAGCCTATTTTGATTAATTGTTCCAATTAGTCGTTATATTAGACTAGCCCACTTTGCTAGTACACATGTAATTTAATTGTTTTATACTTAGGTTGACCACCTTGTATGGGCTTTGTCGATTTTATTTGCTATTTACAATTATTCGTTTCTCCTCCATCTCCCGCACATTGATCATAACCTGATTCTTTCTCCATTCACCAAGCATTTAAAACACTTTCAATAAAAACTCGAGCCAACGTCGAGTCTTCTTCTCAAACCTCGATCCAACGTCGAGTTGTTTTCAAAATGCTTTTTCATAAAAATACTTGGATGAGATTTGTTTTAATTGTTAGATGTTAGCCTAACGATTTAAACGAATCGAAGTTTCTAGTTTGTTAGATGGTAGCCTAATAAACTAAAAAACTTCTATCCATGTTCTAAAACAAGAAATATAGTGTTTTATGGCATTTAATTAAATTGTTGGATGATAGCCCGACGATTTAATTAAATTTAAAGTATTTGGGCCATTAGATGATAGCCTAATGACTTAAATACTTTTATTCCATACACTTAATAAATGTGAACTTTGTTTCACCTCACCCTTTTCATAATAAAGATTTTGGATGAGAGATGATTGGTCGAGCTCACTCACCAATTTCGAGTATTTGAATCGTTAGATGATAGCCTAATGTTTCGATACTTGTCATCCACAGTTTAAAATCAATCTTAACACATTCAATATCTTTTGTGCGCTCCAAGCACCATTTACCTTTAAACCCTTTTCAAGATTAGACATGATTCATTTATAAATGAGATGTTTCTTCCTCTATTCCCAAGGTTTTCGACTTCTCCACTTGAGTACTAGAGGTGTTCTCAAACCCTCCCTCATGTTGGTGCGTAGTCTTTTATTCTTTATCACACCTTGTGGACGTTAGACGAGTCTTCTCCTTTAAAAATGACGACTTGTCTTTTCATTTAAAATCAATCAACAAATAATCATTTTCTAGCCGAACTACGGCGCTCTGACTTTCCCATTGCACGAGGGAGTACGTAGGCACTAAGTCTTATGACTAAAGGCGAGCAAAAATAATAAAAACATTTCTTCTCCCTTTCTTTCTCCCATTTTCAAACTTAGAAGATTGTAAAATTTCACACAAACACACAAACACACTTTGAACTAAATGGGTACCATCGAGTACGATGGATGTAAGGGGTGCTAATACCTTCCCCTTGCATAACCAACTCCCGAACCTATATCTCTTAATCTCGTAGACCGTCTTATCCTTCTCTTTCGTGGGTTTTATCTATATTTTCCCGTTCTTCTTTTAGAACAAATAAAATTAGGTGGCGATTTCATTGTGTTTTTGAAAATTAAATGATTTTTGAAAATTAAATGATTTTTGAAAATGGAGTTGCTTCACTAGCCATCTAACCTGTAATAAAGAAAAACATTAGGATCTAATGACAAATATTTAATTCCAAATATCTAATTACATAATCAATTGAGTATATAAAATGACAAATATATCATTTATTAGAAGTTTGCTAAGTGTTAACAAGAATGGCGGAATATATATTACCTCTTTCACTAACATCTCTTTCTTTTCTTGGTTGGATTGTGAATTACTTGTTTCTTAAGGACGCGGACGGAGGGATTGATCCAAATTCCCTCATCATGATCTTTTCTGATATATGATTCATCCGCTGTAGTATTTTCATCTCGATCGTTTCTAATTTACTACTCATTCTCAACATCAACATCACCTTGATCTACACTTTTATCATCAATCACTTTGTTAGATAAAAGCACTATAGACCATTTCACACTCTTCGGGTCTGTGACATAGAACACTTATTTAGCTTGAGAGGCTAGAATAAAAGGCTTATCTTTGTACCCCACCCTATTAAGATCCACTTGCAAAAACCATGACTTATCCATTCGTATGCCACTATTATGTACCCACTTGCAACCAAAGATAGGAATCTGAAACTTCTCGTAATCAAACACCCAAATGTGATTGATAACCCCAAAATATGACAAATTTTCATATTTGGGGTTTAAGTCCTTCATACTAGAAATGTGCATTGCTTCAGCTACCACCGTGACACCACTATTTTGCATAGTACTTTTATCATCTTGTTATTTGGTATAAAATATGTATCCATTAATTGCGTATCCTCTATAAGAAAACACAATCGAACTTGGACCATATGCCAAACATCTCAACCTGTCTGATATTGAAGCGGGGTCTGAATGAAACTTTGAATATATATGATCCTTAAACCACTATATGAAACTTTGATTGTGTTCTCGTACTATTCAATTTTCATTTCTACTTTGATTCTCACCTCGGAGTATAGCCTTGTGCATTTCAACAAACGGCTCAACCTCATTGTCATTGTGCAGAACATACAAATGCACTTGATCCCATTCATCCCTTGATATTCTCACAATTTCATTTCCAATTAATTTTTTACCTTCTTTTTTTTCGAAAACATGAGATTTGGGGAGTCCAATGGATTGCACATTGGACAAAAATTCAGTACAAAACTCAACCACTTCTTCAACAACGTATCGCTCAACGATACAACCCTCTGGACGACTTCGGTTTTTCACGTACCCTTTTAATATTTTCATATAACGTTCAACAGGGTACATCCATCTCATATAAGCTGGTCCACACAATTGTGTCTCTTTCACAAGATGAACAACAAGATGTACCATAATGTCAAAAAATGATGGAGGAAAATACATTTCAAGGTCACACAAAGTAATAACTATTTCTTTTTGAAATACTGGTAAGATCTCAGGATCGATCACCTTACTACAAATTGACCTGAAGAAAAAAAAAATTTAGTTATAGCGCTTCTTACTTTTTCTGGCAAAATAGAACGTATACCTATTGGTAGAAAATGTTTCATTATGACATGGCAATCATGTGTCTTCAAACTCTTTAACTTGAGGTCTTTCATGGACACGAGTCTTCTAATGTCGGAGGAGTAACCTTCTGGAACTTTAACTTCACTCAGAAACTTACACAATATTTTCTTTTCCTTTCTAGATAGAGTATAAGCAGCAGGTGATAGATATGTTCGTCTTCCTTTCTTCACGGGTCCTAATTCAGTTCTTATTCCCATCTCTACCATGTCCTCCCTTGCTTTAAGGTCATCCTTAGAATTTCCTTTTATATTGAGTAACGTACCAATAACACTTTCAAATACATTTTTTTCAATATGCATAACATCAAGAAAATGTCTTACGTACAAAGATTTCCAATATGACAATTCAAAAAAAATTGACCGCTTCTTCCACCCACCTGTGACAACTTTATGTGCAAAAGATTTGCCAAACTGAATACTCACATCTTTCACCTTTTCAAAAATTTGATCACCTGTCAATCTAGGTGGAGCTCTACGTTGTTCGGTATCTCCATTGAACGCTTTTCTCCATCCACGATATTGATGTTTAGAATTTAAGAATCTACGATGACCGAGAAAGAAATTCTTCTGACAAAGTTTCAATCGCGTCGTATCGGTTCCATCTTCACAGACAGGACACACTTTTTTACCTTTAATGCAAATACCCGGATAGATTTCCATATGCTGGAAAATCGTTAATTGTGCCAAACAACATCGCCCTCAAATTGAAACTTTCTTTCCTATATCCATCATAAACCTCTACACCGTTCTCCCACAAAATATTCAAATCTTCGATTAAAGGTTTCAAGCATACATCTATGTCATTCCCTAGTTGTTTAGGCCCAAAAATTAACAAAGATAACATCATGTACTTGCACTTCATACATATCCATGAAGGTAGGTTATAAATCATAAGAATCACATGCCATGTGGAATGTGAGATACTTTGAAGACCATGCGGGTTCATTCCATCCGTAGATAATGCCAAGCGAAGGTTTCTTGTTTCTCCTCCTAAATCAGGATAATCATTATCAATTTTCTTCCACTGTGGTGCATCTGCCGGATGTCGAAACTTTCCATCGATAATTCTTTCATCTGCATGCCAAGTCAAGTGCCTAGCATCGATTTCACTATGAAACATGCATCTAAATCTTGGAATAATAGGAAAATACCATAAGACTTTCGCTGGAGATAATTTTTTCTTATATCGAGATAAACTGCACTTAGGGCACTCATTCAACGATGCATATTCGTTTTGAAACAAAATGCAATCATTTAGACATGCATGTATCTTATCATAGCTCATGCCAATAGAGCACAACATTTTTTGGCCTCGTAGGTTCGATTAGGAAGAACACTATCCTCAGGAAGCATATCTCTCAAAAGGGCTAATAACTCTATGAAACGTTTATCCGACCATCCATTGCGCGCCTTTAAGTTGTACAATTTTAATACCGCAGACAATCTTGTAAATTTGGGGAAATCTTTATACAACGGTTTCTCCGCATCACTTACCAACCTCTCAAACATTTTGGAACAATCCTTAAGATCTTCTTCAAGTGCTTCTGCAATCTCTTCGACTCAATCACAATCATATGTATTTGTGACATTGTCATATGAAGCATAGGTCGCATTACTTTTCACCCCCGGTTCAACATTCTCTCTGATTTTCTCACCATGAAATATCCAACACGTATAACTTCGATCAATTCCATGCATCAGTAAATGCAATTTCAATCAATCTGCGTCAACCCGACTCACATAACAACAACCCAAGCAAGGACATTTCATTCTATTCGGGTCTTCAACGTGTTCAACAACAAACTTAACGAACTCTAATACCCCATTCTCGTACTCTTTTGACAATCGATCGGTACACATCCATTTTTTATCCATGGTTTTACTATTTAGTAAGCTAAACAAAAACACTAATTAATATGAGGAAGAAATTTACCTCAAAAACACTAAGTAATTTAAGCTAAACCTCCATTTTTTATCCATGATTTTACTACTTAGTAAGCTACTCATACCAGAACCAGTAGTTTGAGGAAGAAATTTACCTCGAATTCAGGGAAACATAGGGAATGAGCGTTGTACATCGATCTAGACCGAGAAACATTGATAATTCAAAGGAAAGAATTTTTTTAACAACAACATCATAATCCCAACAGAATTTAACCATAACTCTATCTTTTATATAATAAAAAATTATAAAGTTGGTGAATAGTACGAACTATAAATATTTGTATCATATTTTGATATCAAGATAGCATAGCACTAAGAAAACTGAAATTCCTGGCAGCAGATACGTGATGTCACAGAGAATGTTATGACACACTATCTGACACTCTGTTAACAATTTACACAGTAAATATAAATAGCAGTAAAGAACACAATAAGTTGTTTACCCAGTTCAGTGTATAACTACACCTACATCTGGGGGCTACCAAGCCAGGGAGGAAATTCACTATTAGTAGAATTAATTCAGGAATAAACCAACCAGTTTATCTCCTTCACTTAAAACCTACCCAATGCAACTTCAACCTAAGTCCTACTTAGATCAGAGTACCTACTCACCCCCCCTCAATCACAACAGTGATATCAACCTATTGACTAATTGAATTGTGAAGACACACTTCAATAAACTATCTTGATCTCGCTTCAAAGCTTTCAATCAAGAGACAAACACTCGTGCTTTAAAGCTTTGAGTGATAAACTACCCTTACAAACAAATCCTAGTCCAATGCACTTATCAATTGATAGTTGCTTGGCTCACAAGAGAAACTAGAATTACAAATACCAACTGTTATAAATCCTAACAGTACACAAATAACAAGCTGCTATCTCTTCAATATATTCCAAGGGCGCATCACAGTTGTAAGGGTTGAATTCCTTTTATAGAAGCAGTCCTGAAACTTCAGTTTTGGGCTTCCATAAAGATACTAGGGTTCACTTAATTTAATCCTAAAAACATGGTCTTTTCAACCACCAATTTAGGTTTAATTAAGATTAACCTAGCAGCCACGTGAGCATGCTTTCTAGTAACAGAAAAACAATAATTAGCAGCTCAACAAACTTCCTGAAAAGTCTCAGGAAAAAGCATTCTGCAGAATGTCATCGAATGTCATAACATCTGTTATGACATTAGTCTGTTTTCTGCAGAATTTCCAGCACAGCTTTAGCTTCCAGTTCTGAGCTATCTTTTAACATCCTTAGCAGGTAGGATTTATCTTCAATCTCTGAATGTCATGACATTTATCATGACATTGCTAAAGCCTAGTTTTACCAAAATTAATGCCAACTTAAAACACTAACAAACTCCCCCTTTGGCACATTTTTGGCTAAAACTACTTAACCTATCAGAGTACATATGCAGCAGAAGACAAACTAGTTCTAAGCTTAAATAAACTAGAACCTAGAGATAAGATAAATTCTACCCATACAGAAATCCCATAATTCCCACAATTGCCCACATACAACATTTTAAACAGGCCATACAATTTCCCAAAGTCCCAGCCACTGTCACACACAGTTGCTCATAGTTTCCCACACAATGATTCTTCTCCCCCTTTTTAGCCATAAAGGGCCAAAGGAAACAATACAATTTCCCAAACTTTCAATCATAAAGAACCAGCACATAAAGTTATACCTCAGTTAATGATTACAAGTCTGTCAACACAAATGATTATAATCATTCAAAACAAAATACAGAACAAGAAAACAAGAACAAATTGACAGAATAAAAATCAGAGGCAACATGGGCAACAACTCAAGTGCTTTCTTCTCCAGAAGAAGCACTGTGAAAGGACACATCTTCAGAGCCTTCTTTACCAGCAACTGCTTGGTCAGCATCATCATCTTCCTCCATATGAGCAGCAGAAGTATCACCATCAAGCCTTTCTTCCTCAACCTCTGTGTCTTTTTCCTTTTCAAGAGTAGAGATCAGTGCTTCAAGGGTCTGCTTCCTTGCTTCAAGTTCCCTACAGGTCTCCTTAGCACAGCAATGACATCTGCCTTCTGAGAATTGGCCTTGACATTTGATGTCTCAGCTGGTGTCATGACAATGTCAGGAACATGCTTCCCTTGAAATAGTTTGTAGTGGAAGCCAAGGGCAGGAGCTCTTTTGCATATTGAATCTCTTTCACCAAGTATGTCAGGGTACTGATCTACTAGAATTCCACACAGTAGGGAGGGAAAGGCTATTGGCCCCTTAATAGCATAACTGTCAGCATGTTTTAGGATCTGATAAAAAATGTAGCTTCCATAATCAAATTTTGCTTTTGTTCCAACAGCAAAGATGAACCTTCCTGACCAATGGAGATGGTTGACTTGTGATTTATGGGAACCAGTTGTGCACCTATCTTGTGCGAATAGCAAATTTGACACTTAATTTGCTAGCAGAAAGCTTTCCCTTCAAAGGCCAATGTTTTACTTGCTTGGCAGTAATGGTCTGACACACTTGATTGTCAGTTTCTTCAAGCTCAGGTTGAGCCTCATCTGATCTCCCCAAATACTTGTTGATTACACTTGGGGAAAACTTCACTTTTCTTCCTCGACAAACACGGTCTTAAAATCACGATCTTCCATCAAGACAACCACTAATGAGTTCACAATAAACTCCTTCACGGACCTTCATAACAATTTGAGAACTTCACCATAGTTCTCATCAACCCAGCTTCCTTGATCAGGTCAATCACATCTTTGCATTCAAGAGCATCCTTGTTCAGTTCCCTTTCAAGTGCAATTCTCTTCAAACTCACATATTTCCACCTATTAGCATTTTCAGGGTGGTGAAAGGAAATGTTGTCAATTGGCACTTCAGGAACTATGGGCATTTTCCCAAGAGACAACCTTCTTTTTGAATGAATGTCAGAGACATTCTCTGTAACATCAAAGTCAGAATCATCCTGATCTGAGGGCTCAGGTACTTTCCTTTTCCTTACAATTGAAGTGCTCTTTGCTTTAGGAGTATCACCAACATTCTTTACTTTATCCTTCCCTTTGGAAGTTCCAACCTTGTTGCCCTTACCAGATTTTTCTACAGCCTTCCTCTCATCCCTAGAAGTCTTGCAACCAACTTCAGCATTCTTCTCATGAACAGAGCTTGGAACATCACTTTTCTTCCCTTTCCTATTCATTACCCTCCTAGCAATGCTGGGATTAACCTTGGCTATGAGATCATTATCAGAAAACTCCTCATCTAGATTGATGATATGAGAAACCATATTCTGATTGGTGTTCTTCTCAGGAGTATCTTCAAGAATGCTATCAGATATGTTATCAGCAGAGACAGCAGGAGGTTTATCAGAGGTACTATGATCTGGAGATTTCTCAAGAATCTCATCAGAAATCTCATTCACATTTGCAGCAGGGGATTCAATTACATTATCATCGTTACATCCTTCAGGAGCTGGAGTAGAAGGATTTACATCACTTTTCACAGGGGAATCAACATCATCACCAGATGTCTTGACATTCGCATTGACATCTGGATCAACTGCTAAGCTAGGGCTAGCAGACTTATGATTCAGGGGAACTGAAATCCCAGGTACAGACTTATTCTTATTTAGGATATCAGTCACTATCCTAGCTATGGCCTCATGCACTGACCTAGATCCTTCTCTGTTTACTAGTTCTGGGGGAACAGAGGATGATGGTACTGAAGTCTTACATGAGGGAGATACTTGTGCCCTTCTTGCATTTCTTGTGCGTAGCTTCTTGACCTTTTCTGGGTCAGTGGCCATTGCACGCAGTGGTGTCACCCGTAGAGCTTCAGCTTGCATGGCTCCAGTGTTTGCTCTAACTTCATCCATGGAGGGAGACAAGGATCCAGATTCTTGAGATGAAGAGGATGATGAAGACATATTTCGCTGATGGTTTTTGAGAGAGAGAGAGCGAAAATGGCAAAGAGTTTCAGGGTTTCTTTTGAATGAAGAAAGTGTGATACTACTTTCAAAAGAGAAAACTATTATATGTGGGTATCTCTTCCTATTCTTGGATCTTTTAAAATAAGGATGAAAATACCTAAATAACCCTCTTATAAATAATTGAAGTAAACAATCCCTTCCACCCCTTGTTGTAGGCACAGTTAATTGCTACAACTCCTCAAATTGACAAATATCCAATTTGTCCCTTAAAGTCTTAAATTGATCACTCTCAAGAGCTTTAGTAGCAATGTCACAAGACAATGTCATGACATCTGTATGACATTGTGGTCGATCAACATCTACTTTATCCGGATCATCCTAAAGGTTTCTCCTCGCTATGTATTTAACATAGTATGAAGCTACATGATTTTCTTCTTCGATCCAAGAGATAAGATTGCTTCTTGAGAAGAGACATCCATCAACAGGGCTTTTACACAAGCTTTGATCAACACTTTCTCCACTTGTTTTCTTGGACAACTTCAAATGTGGAGGGGTAAGAGTCCTAGTGTGGCTGCCATTACTCAGTCCAAGCTTCTTGACACAATTCCTTGCATACTTGCTCTGTGAAAGAAGTGTTGAGCCTTCCATCAATGTGTTTGACATTCCTCCAGATACTATGTTATTAACATAGATGGAAGCCACCATGATCTTTTCTCCTCTGACAAAGAGGGTTTCATTCAAGACTCTTCTCCTGTATCCTTTGACAGTAAGATACTTGGTTATCCTTTCATGCTAGATCCCAGTACTTTGCTTTAGTACTTTAGGAGCGGTCAAATGTCTAGACATTGAGTGTGACATTCTAATTTCATGTCCAACCTTATACTTTCCACAGATTCTCCCTTTGTCTATGAAAGATCTTGGTATCCTTCTGACTCCCTCTATGGAACTTATCCTTCTCATTCCTTTGAGATGTGGATGACCAGATACTTGCTGCCACAACTTTACTTTCTCTTCACCTGTGTCTGTTGAACTCATAGAGGACAGAGTGGTTTTCTCAGATTCCCACATGTAGCAGTTGTCCTTTGATCTGACTCCTCTCATAATCACTACCTGTACATCGTTGATTACAAGACATTCAACCTTAGTGAAGTTGACTGTGAATCCCATATCACATAGCTGACTTATGCTAATGAGATTTGCATTCGGACCTTTTACTAGCAAAGACTCCATTTAGGTTTGGAACTCGGCCGTTTGAGTTTCCAACACCTTTGATTTCTCCTTTAGCTCCATCTCCAAAAGTAACAAAGCTGGTAGAATGATGCTTAACATCATTGAGAAGATTCCTGTCTCCAGTCATGTGCTTGGAACAACCACTGTCAAAGTACCAATCTTTCTTGGTAGACACACTAAGAGAAGTGTTAGCTACCGAGCAAATCTTCTTCTTCCTTGTTGAGAGTATGATACCTGTTGGTTTTAGGCTTCACATAAGACCCTTGATTAGGATATCCATGTAACTGTAGCAAAAGATTTTATGTGACCAAACCTTCCACAATAATGACACCTCCATCTTTGAAACTTTTTGTTCATGTTTCTATGATTTTGATGTTGCACCCAATGTTGTGACATCTGTTTTGACATTGGTTTATTAGGTCTGTTCTTCCTTTTGTTATTGACAAACTTCTTAGTCTCCACATATCCTGAGGCAGACCTATTCCCTGTTTTGTGGTATGACATATTCTTTGTCATAGACTTGCCAGGTTTGTTCCTTTCCTGGTTATTAATAGATCTCTTTGCAGCCACATACCCTGAGCCAGATACATTTCCTGTTTTGTGTTGTGCCAACTGTTTTGACATTGGTTTCCCATGTCTCTTCTTCTTAATGTCACCAACAGGATTCTTTTCAGCCACATATCCTAGACCATGCTTATTTCCTGCATTTTGTCCAAGCTGAAGAATTTCTTCCAACTTATCTGTACCAGATGTCAACATTTTGACAGATTTAGACATATGATCAAGTTTGGAGTTCAAGATTACAATATCACTATTGAGGTGATTTATAGTGGTGTGTTTTCCTTTTCTCACCTTGACTTCACATTCTCGACTTCAACTTCTCAATCGACTTTTTCATTCCTCATGTTGTCGACAAACTTCACCATTTTTATACACACTTCGTAGGTTTCAACAAGCTCTTCAAATGTCACTTCATCATCACTAGAGTCCATATCAGAATTGTACACTCCAGAGAAAGCAGTGACAAGTTTGGCACCTTCTTCCTCAGATTCACTTCCTGAATCACCATCAGACCAAGTGACAACCATTCCTTTCTTTTGTTTCTTTAGAAAGGTGGGACATTCAGCTCTAATATGTCCAAATCCTTCACATTCATGACATTGGATTTTACTGCCTTGACTCCCTTTCTCCTCTGACTTGGATCTTCTGCTGGAGTCATAGGATCTGCTGATGTCAGATGAAATGTCCTTGACATTGACCTTGACTTTGGATCAATCCTCTTGATGAGCTTGTTGAACTGTCTTCCAAGCATAGCTATAGCTTCAGATATCTTTTCTTCATCTTCCACCTTGCATCCTACTTCAGTATTAGATACAAGTGCTATGCTCTTGTTCTTTTTGTCAACAGTTTCATTGATTCCCATCTCAAAGGTCATAAGAGATCCTATAAGTTCTTCAACCTTCAAGGTGCTGATGTCCTGAGCCTCCTCTATTGCAGTTACTTTCATTGCAAACCTTTTAGGCAAGGATCGAGAATCTTTCTCCGGCTTTTCTTGACATCTTTTCACCAAGTGCTCCGAGGCATTGGCAATTTCCAAAATATTCATGTGAAATTCATGAATGGTCTCATCTTCCTTCATCTTCAAATTCTCAAATTTG
This sequence comes from Vicia sativa, assembly GCA_021764765.1. Classification (NCBI taxonomy): domain Eukaryota; kingdom Viridiplantae; phylum Streptophyta; class Magnoliopsida; order Fabales; family Fabaceae; genus Vicia; species Vicia sativa. The sequence continues at coordinate 82,465,026 of CM038796.1, read as the reverse complement.
GTAATGAGCATCTGAAGTCTTGACATCTTCACCTTGGATGTCCCTCATGAGTAGTTAGAGTGTCCCAAACATCCTTGGCCACACATTGATGGACCATCAAGATGTTTCATTAATACCATTGAGCAGCATTCAATGCTTTAGAATTCCCTAGAGCTAGCTCTTCTTCCTCTTTGCTCCATTCCTCCTCAGGTTTCAAGACAGTATTCCCATCTTTCTCAAGCTTGGTGGGATGTTTCCATCCTTTGTCAGCAGCTCTCCAAGCTTTAGTGTCCACTGATCTTAAGAAGGAAACCATACGAGGCTTCCAGTAATCATAATTAGACCCATCCAGAATAGGTGGTCTACCTCCAAATCCTCCTTCCTTATCCATTATGCCAGAAACTATTATCCCTAGATCTCACCCAAATAACGAAGGGGCCGCTCGATACCAATTGAAATTCCTGGCAGCAGATACGTGATGTCACAGAGAATGTTATGACACACTATCTGACACTCTGTTAACAATTTACACAATAAATATAAATAGCAGTAAAGAACACAATAAGTTGTTTACCGGTTCTGTCTAACTACACCTACATCTAGGGCTACCAAGCCGGGAGGAAATTCACTATTAGTAGAATTAATTCGGGAATAAACCAACGGTTTATCTCCTTCACTTAAAACCTACCTAATGCAACTTCAACCTAAGTCCTACTTAGATCAGTACCTACTCACTCCCCTCAATCAAGCGGTGATATCAACCTATTGACTAATTGAATTGTGAAGACACACTTCAATAAACTATCTTGATCTCGCTCAAAGCTTTCAATCAAGAGACAAACACTCGTGCTTTAAAGCTTTGAGTGATAAACTACCCTTACAAACAAATCCTAGTCCAATGCACTTATCAATTTATAGTTGCTTGGCTCACAAGAGAAACTAGAATTACAAATACCAAGTTATAAATCCTAACGATTGCACAAATAACAAGCTACCTCTTCAATATATTCCAAGGGCGACAATTGTAAGGTTGAATTCCTTTTATAGAAGCGATCTGAAACTTGGTTTGGGCTTCCATAAAGATAGCTAGGGTTCACTTAATTTAATCCTAAAAACATGGTCTTTTCAACAACCAATTTAGGTTTAATTAAGATTAACCTAGCAACCACGTGAGCATGCTTTCTAGTGTGAAAAACAATAATTAGCACTCAACAAACTTCCGAAAAGTCTCGGAAAAAAGCAGTTGAGCAGAATGTCTTGAATGTCATAACATCGTTATGACATTAGTCTATTTTAATTTCAGACAACTTTAGCTTCCAGTTCTGAGCTGTCTTTTAACATCCTTAGCAAGTAGGATTTATCTTCAATCTCTGAATGTCATGACATTTATCATGACATTGCTAAAGCCTAGTTTTACCAAAATTAATGCCAACTTAAAACACTAACAAAAACCATATGTGAAAAAAGAGGCATACAAGTACAATACAAACACATTCCTAATATTAAACTACAGTTTCCCCTTGTTCTAGTTTTAAATATCTACTTATAAGGTTACAATATAATATACACACTCACAATATATAAGGTTACTTTTAATGAACACTATTTTTTGCTGAAATACACTTACAAAATATGATGAATTGTTATCTAAAAAAGTTGTCCCGTGTGAGAATGAATATCGGATAAATGTTTCTAGTTTCCTAGAAGTTGCTGAAATTGAATGCTAGAGTACCAAACGTAAAACATATACATTCGCAGGTAATTCATTATTTTCTTCACTTTGGTTATTTTGAGTTACTTGTTTATTATTAAATATTTTGTTAATTGTTGTGATGTTTTTGATTATTGGGTATATATTTTCCAGTGAAACAATTGATGCTTTAGAAAGATATAGTACTCAATTAGCTAAATCAGTGATGAAAAGAGTTGAAGCTATATGCAACGCAGCGAAGAAACTTGAAGTTGATACCTTAGTTATGGGAAGTCATGGCTATGGGTTCATTAAAAGGTAACCTTAAATATATTGTACTATTTAGTTACTTTTTTTTGTTGGTGTTTTTAAGGAACCTTTGTATTGTATATGTGAAATCATGGATAATTAACTTTGATGGTGTAAATTTGCAGGTGTAAATTTGCAGGACACTATTAGGAAGTGTGAGTGATTATTGTGCCAAGAATGCTAAATGTCCTGTTGTAATTGTGAAGCAACCATAGTTCATAATATGTATATATGTATTTTGAGTCTCTTGTTATGTTTAATAAGTTGCAGGTTTGTTGAAGTTTGATACTCCTATATGTATTAATCGATTTCATTGTATTGATAAAACCAACTCTGAGAATACCTATTCAACTGCCTATTCAATTGCCTTGTATACTCTGAGAATAAATCTTTGAAATTCATAGATGATTGGAAATTAAAGATGCATGGACAAAGATTGGGGAAGAAAACACCATAACAAAGCTGAAAAGTAGAAAAGCTCCGCCACTACTGTCAAAATAAGATTAAAATGGAAGTATGAGTTACCTACGACGGTGGTGACAATGGAATGTCTCTGTTAATCTGCGAGCGAGAGAGAGGAAGACACGATGCCGTAGATGTCGTCGCCGCCGTGAGAGGGGTTCGGTTGGAGAAGAAGTCGTCGTCGCTGCCGTGAGAAGGGTTTTGTTGGAGAAGAAGAACAATAATGTATTTAGGTTTAGGGTTTAGGAAGAAGAATAGGGCGTGTTGATAATGGAGGGTTTAGGGTTTGTGGAAGAAGAACAGTAGCGATTTCGGTTTGTTAGGGAAGAAGAACAAGAGCGATAACATACACAAGCGAGGTTTCTGATTATTAATTTAGGGATTTTGAATTTTTTTAATTACCTAAGGCAGCGCTTTCTAAAAGCGCTGCTAAAGGTATTACCTTTAGCAGCGCTTTTAGAATAATGCCTTTAGCAGCGCTTCTGGAAAGTGCTGTCTAAGGTATAACCTTTAGCAGCGCTTTCAAGAATAACTCCTTTAGCAGCGCTTTTAGTAAGCGCTGTCTAAAGTATAACCTTTAGCAGCGCTTATTCTAATTTTTTAATTTTTAATTTTTAAAACCTATAGCAGCGCTTAGGGAAAAAAGCGCTGTCTATGATAAGGCCTATAGCGGCGCTGTCTAAAGTATACCTTTAGCAGCGCTTCTGCTTAAATTTTTAATTTTGAATTTTTCTGAAAACCTATAGCAGCACTTTGGGCATAAGCGCTGTTTATGTGGCACTGTCTAAAGTCAATTTTGACATTGTATTTTGAATATATTTTTTTTTTCATTTAAAACAAAATGCTGCCTATCAGATTTAATTTCACCATTTTTGCACCAGATTTTTACCAGAATTTGTTGCTTCAATATAACATTTTAAACAACAACAACATCAATATACAACAATGAAACAATATTACTGTTGCTGCGGTGTAAGCGGCAAGCAAAGAGTTGGTATTATTTTTACCGGGTGATATATACCGGTTAGGTTATATCGTATCGTGTCCACAGAGATTGGTTATTGATTCGTCGTTCGACAATTCTACCGTTAATGAGTTTGAGATTAAAAGAAATGAAAATAAAAGACAAAAAGTAAATGAACAAAAGTATAAAGGATAGGCGACTTGTAACGAATGTAAACTACCCGTCACGGACTTAAATCTACCAACCATGTCATACTCGACCTCGATACTCGTGTCATCACATACCTCTCACAATCTAAGCTATTTCTAACCCAAATTGAGAATCCTCCTAAATCATCTCAATATCCATTCCTGGCATATCTCAACAACATAGGAATCAACTGCGTCACCTCCATACCCATTCCTGGCATACTTCACCGACGTAGAGGCATTAAGTTCGGGTACTCTATAGTGAATGTCAGCTCTAAACCTATTCCTAGCATTCAGAAACTAACAGATAATCATCCTAGGTAAGAATCTAAGCAATCTATGTCTAGCAAAGCTCAAACCCCTAACATAAAGTAAAAACCCAAGATAATCACCGACACAAATTCGTAAAGCAAACTTTATACAAGCCAAAGGTGATAAATATACAAGAGTTATGAGTAGAAATACATACAAACCCAACAAAAGAGAAATACACAAAGAGGAGAAGAGATAAACCACAAATCTACATTGATTGTCAAAGCCAATCGAAGAGGAATCCACCTCCAATCATCAAAATGCAAGCTCCAATGTTGTTTTCTAAGCAAATCTATCAAAAATATGAAGGTGATGGTGTTGGGACTCAAAAATACCCAACCCATAACCTAAAAATGTGTTTTGAGCCCCTTTTAAAGAATTCTGAAGTTGCAGGTCGCGCTCATATTCGCTTCATGATCCGCTATTTTCAGCATTTTATTTTTGCCGTATCTTGAGAACCGTAACTCGGAATTGAGCCTGGTTTGAAGCGTTGGAAAGCTTATTCAATGCTCTATCCAGCCATGAAGAAATATCCAGCAAATTGATGCTTTTTATTGTGTTGAATTTGAGCTTTACTTGATGACGTATTGTGCAAAATCGCACTCTTGAAGCTTAGCCTTTGGCCTTTATTACTCAATGCTCCAATTATGAATGAATACCTATAAAACAGATGAAAAACTATCAAATGATATAATATTTACACAAAACTCAATTATTCTATTATGTACACATTTATACAAAAAACGGGGAATTTATTCGAAGAATATCAACAAAAGAACGGATAAGTGCCACAAAATGTATATACAAAATAACTACATTTTGACACTTATCAACTCTCCCCAACTTGACACATTGTTTGTCCTCAAACAAAGTCAAGTAAACCTAAAGAAACAAAAGATGATAATCAAAGAATCACGAATCAACAAGTTTTAAAAACGGAAAACAAATGTATGGTTCAAACGAAAAATGTACACGACAAAATACAAACTTACCACTATCCTACAACGATAACATATAAACGGAATAAATCCTAAGTACAAAAATCATGCAAAACATTCTAAAACAAAACAAGCTCAATCATGAAACACCTAGCAAAAATTCATCGGTAGATGAAGAACACACAAAGGTGAGGGATAAAAAACACTCCTCCACAATCTTGCAAACAAAAGACTAAATTATGCATTCATCCAAAAACGTATTGAAAATACAAATGCAAGAATCACAAGGGCTTTTCAAGGTTGTAATGTGGCTTGGTTAACAAACAAGTGATAAGTCCCAAAGCTAATCGAAACAAAAACTTGCCTAAACCTAAGGGAGTGATTAACTCACAAAGTTCTAAACAATACAATTCCAATCAAACTTCTTCTTCATCACAAATTTCACACCAAACACACCTCACTTATTAACATAACATTATTCCTACTCTTTTTGTTTTTCTTTTTCAAAGCTTTTCTCTTTTTTCTTTCTTTTTCTAATCTTTCTTTTTCACATTTTTTTTCTTTTCTTTTCTCTTAACCTCATACAAACCACAATATAAGTATATAGACATTCCTCTCCCCAACTTGAATTCAACCAACATTAATGTGTGAATACTCCCTACTTTCTAAGGCAAGGTAAAAATCCATACAACAACATATAGTTGAGGGTTCAAGAAACAAAGAAATCAACATCCATACAAAAAAAAAGTGAATTGACACTTATAGACAAGCATCAAGTTCAAATAAAAATGGATATTGATAAAAGTTCAAAGGGGGTAACAAAGGTTCACACACTCACAAGGTGAATTGAATATTTGGCCAAGGTAGTTATGCTCAAAATCAACAAAATGCCTTGATCATTTTCTTGCAATCATACAATCAACACAAAACAAAAGATTAAGCATAATAAAATCTAGTTAAAACAAGAATGTGGACTCTCATATGTAAACAATGGAAAGCTTCCTCACATTTATGGGTAAAAAGAGGAACTAAAGTGATTCAATTCATGAGCAAGTAATGCAAAAAGAATGAATAGCATGGTAATTATACAAATGATAAATTTCCTAAATATGTTATGCTATAGAAAGCGATAAACGAGTACCTGACATGTAGCAACTTTGAAAACTATCATTACCATACATCCGCGAGTTGAAACGATCAAACTCGAAAAATCACCTCAAAAGTCTTCAAGTTACCGGACCAAAATTTGAGTCCAAACAACAACAAAAGAATTAGAAAAACAATACTAATTTTATTCAATACAAAAAGCCTTGGTGAAAGTGGGAAAAAGGAAAACCAAGTGAAATTTTAAAAGAATTCACCCGCATAGCGAGGCTAAAGCGCACACGATTAGAAAAATGACAGCAACAGGTGCAGCTGCTATGCAAGCTCCACTTACACACCTATACAATCTCATTTACACATCTAAACAATATTTACAATACATACACACTTCCACAAGCTAAAACACTACAAACTTGTGGAAAATAACAAATTGACATAACAAAACTAAAGCACATAACAATACATAAACTTGGTGAAAATGAATTAACAAGTTGAAAAGTGAAGATTTGAAATTTAGAGAATGTCCTATTTCAACTTGTTAAAACACAAGTCACCACACACATAAACAACATAAACAAACATAAACAAACATGCTTGTTTTACGTCGTAAGCTCGACGCCTTTATTGTGCGAGCACTAGTAACCTCCTCTCGTCATGCCATGGTATTGCCACACCGCGCAAACCTAAAGAAAGTGTCCTAACAACCACACAACAAACGTTACGCGTACGAGACAACTTACAACAATACTTGAAAACAAGGAAAAACCACATATGTACAAGTATGAAAAGTAAACACACAACATGTACATGTAACAATATACAAGTTCATATACAAAGTCTATACAACATATACAATAATTACAAAACTCAAAAACAACGGAATTATCGCAATACAAAACCAATAAAACCAATCCCCGGCAACGGCGCCATTTTGTTCTGTGTAGCGGCAAGCAAAGAGTTGGTATTATTTTTACCGGGTGATATATACCGGTTAGGTTATATCGTATCGTGTCCACAGAGATTGGTTATTGATTCGTCGTTCGACAATTCTACCGTTAATGAGTTTGAGATTAAAAGAAATGAAAATAAAAGACAAAAAGTAAATGAACAAAAAGTATAAAGGATAGCGACTTGTCCGAACGAATGTAAACTACCGTCACGGACTTAAATCTACCAACCATGTCATACTCGGCCTACGATACTCGTCCGTGTCATCACATACCTCTCACAATCTAAGCTATTTCTAACCCAAATTGAGAATCCTCCTAAATCATCTCAATATCCATTCCGGCATATCTCAACAACATAGGAATCATTGCGTCACCTCCATACCCATTCTGGCATACTTCACCGCAGAGGCATTAAGTTCGGTACTCTATAGTGAATGTCACTCTAAACCTATTCCTAGCATTCGAAACTAATGATAATCATCCTAGGTAAGAATCTAAGCAATCTATGTCTAGCAAAGCTCAAACCCTAACATAAAGTAAAACCCAAGATAATCAAACACAAATTGTAAAGCAAACTTTATACAAGCCAAAGCGATAAATATACAAGAGTTATGAGTAGAAATACATACAAACCCAACAAAAGAAATACACAAAGAGGAGAAGAGATAAACCACAAATCTACATTGGTTGTCAAAGCCAATCGAAGAGGAATCCACCTCCAATCATCAAAATGCAAGCTCCAATGTTGTTTTCTAAGCAAATCTATCAAAAATATGAAGGTGATGGTGTTGGGACTCAAAAATACCCAACCCATAACCTAAAATGTGTTTTGAGCCCCTTTAAAGAATTACGAAGTTGCGGTCGCGCTCAGTATCTGATTCTTCAAGCCGCTATTTTCGACATTTTATTTTTGCCGTATCTTGAGAACCGTAACTCGGAATTGAGCCTGGTTTGAAGCGTTGGAAAGCTTATTCAATGCTCTATCCAGCCATGAAGAAATATCCAGCAAATTGATGCTTTTTATTGTGTTGAATTTGAGCTTTACTTGATGACGTATTGTGCAAAATCGCACTCTTGAAGCTTAGCCTTTGGCCTTTATTACTCAATGCTCCAATTATGAATGAATACCTATAAAACAGATGAAAAACTATCAAATGATATAATATTTACACAAAAACTCAATTATTCTATTATGTACACATTTATACAAAAAACGGGGAATTTATTCGAAGAATATCAACAAAAGAACGGATAAGTGCCACAAAATGTATATACAAAATAACTACATTTTGACACTTATCAATTACAACAACATCAATATACATGTTCAATCATTTTTTGCACAATATATACAACAATGAAACAACAACAACATTAATATATACAACAATGAAACAAAATCAACACTGAATTACAAAATAACTCTATCTTCTACATCGATCTGCACCTATATAACCTGAAATAAAATCAAAAAATCGAAATTCATACAAGTTACCAAATAACAACAATAAAAACAATAATATTGTAACACAACTATAACGACATATATTATATTCTCAAAACTCAAAGTTATACCTTATAATAAAATTCTCAACTCCATAACAAATTGGCACCAATCCTCATAAGTTCATCCAATTGATATTTTGAGTAATAAGCACACTTGAATTCATCAAAGTACTACATAATAATATAACATAGTATGATTTAATTAAAACACTAAGTCATTTTATGAGAAATATTAAAATAATTCCTAAGTTAGAAATTCATACCGTGGATGGAATCTCTAATCGGTCCAAAGGAAGAGTTTCTTTCATAAACCTCAACATAAAATAACCGCAATCTACACAATTGCATCGACGAGAACAGTAAGCATGGAAAAAAAATACGGATATACATCAAGATATACACCTTAATTTGTGAAAATATATACCTCCAATTTGATCCAAGAAATATTGTTGACTCTACTCCTTCGTACTTGAATATCTCTTTGTGCTCGAAATTTTTTTGTAAAATGCTATAATAAAATAATAACGAATATTTAGAACTATCGCACATAAATAATTAAATATACACAGGAATATTTTAGAACAATCTCACTTACGTGTCAATCGTCTTCTTCATATTTGGGTATGTTGTCCAATTATTTCTCCAATTAATAACCAATAACCGGTCCACTATAATATTAAACAAAGGTTAGATGGAAACTTTCTACACAACGTCAAAAAACGAAAAAATTATAATAGAGGAATTTTAGAATGAAAATCTTACTTGTGGCCAGTATTATATGGTAAAAAGAATAATTTTCTGTATCTTTGCGGGCCATAAATAAACGAAGTACAAACCCTATTACTTAATCTGGTTTTGAGATGATTGACCCTGCGTGGACAAAGTTGGAATTTATGAAAGCGAATCTGGATTTCAATCCACGCGGGAGAATCAACTTGTCATACAGAAACCTTAAATAAAAACAACATTAACATTAATTATTCATTGAAGTGAGTAAATAAATTCTTCAATTAATTAAACAAAGTCGAATGGAGTATACTTGATGTATGTATTGATAACAGCGACGCCAAATGTCAAGTGTCCAAAAACTTGTTCCAAATCCTCCTTACCAATTGCTGTCATGCCTTCAGAACAATAAATCCCTTCATCCAGGGGTATAAGACTAGTACCACCTTGCGAAATAGTTGTGAAGTTTATATATGTCTGAAGGCACGACCTATATTGTGAAGTAGTTTTCTTTCAAGCCCCTGTCCTGTTAGCAACACTCTTTATTTCTGTGGGAATATTGCTAATTACAGGCTCCTTACCCCTACTGACAGCTTCAATCTCTTTTTAAAAAAAGAATAAACCCTTAGATTTTTGGTAAACTGAGATATAAGAGGTCCTAGTTTTTTTAAATAATAAAAATGTAAAAATTTGGGATCAAACTCATGCGCTAAAAAATATTACCTCGGTCTTATAAACAGCGAGGTGTTAGATCTATAATTTTCATGACAAATTTATTTACCTCACTTAAGATAGCAAGATAAAACACATTGCGCGTCTGACGTTAGATTCGTTATTTATAGTAGCATTAAATTATAATCCTATAACTTAATCTCTAAAATTTCCCTCTAAAAACTTCCTCAAAAATTAACCCACCTATAAATTATTAATAATTAAAATATACTTAATTTCAATAATAATAATAATAATAATAATAATTTTAAACTTAAAATAATATATCATATAAAAATTTAATCCTATAACTTCTCCCATAAAATTTATCTCCAAAACATCTTCTAAAAACAATTTGCCTATTAATCAATTAATAATTAACGATAATAATAATTTTGAATTTACAATAATAACTATAAAATTCATTTATCCACTAACTATTAACCACTATCCACTTTTTTAATTTTAAAATTTCTTAAATTTACTTAAAAATATAATTAATTAGATAATATAATAAACTAGAATATCTTAAACTCACGTAATAAATACAAAAACTAATTCAATGGCTAAAAAATAGCAACTCAAATATTTTTTTTATAAATTAAAATAATTAAATAAATTTATCTATTTTTTAATAAAAAAATTAACCCATGGGATTTGGCAATGAAATAGAAAACAACATTATATAGGCATCCAAAAACCAATATTATATTCTCGCATGTTAAATTATATCACTCAAAAACTAATAAGCTAATGTTAAATTAGATCACTCAAAAACTAATAACCTATCATAAACAAGAGAACAACCACCTATATGTTTACTATAAATTCGAAACTTCCTCTAAAAGTAATACCACTATTAATCAATTAATAATAATAATCCACCTATTACTTCTATAATATAATAATAATAATAATAATATGTTAGGAAGCAAGATACAAAACAATGTCTGTTAAATATTTTAGTGAGGATGTTTCATTTTGATGTGTTGTTTTATGGTAAGCATCCAATGAATATATTTTGTTTTCAAGTTTTCTTGGATGATATGTTATTCTTTTGCATATTGTTGGATGTTATATAAGTCAAATACAATGTAACTATAATTAGAAGCTATTTAGAAAAGCTGTCAGAATGCTGCAGGAAAAACCAGAAAATGCTTCTGTTTTAGGCTGGTTTTGTTTAGCTTCTATTTGTTACTTTGTTTAGTGTTAGTATGCACTATATATACATTTTGTAACATGTTGAATAATAATAATGCCATATATGATTTTTACCCTCTCAATTAATCTCTATTCTCTCTAAACTTCATCTTCCCCAATCCTTCAATTTTCATCAAAATTATCCATCACCTCCATTGATTCATACAAGCTTTTATGCTTGTTCCAACATTTGGCATCAAGAGCTTTGGTTACGATCCTATTCCGCTGCAATGTCCGTTTCAAACGACAATATCCCCACCAATCTTCCCATTCTTGATTCAAAGAACTACAACAAATGGTGCAAACAAATGAAAGTTTTGTTTGGCTACCAAGACGTGCTCGATGTGATTACTACCGGTGTCACCCCTCTTGTTCAAGAGGCTACAGCTGCCCAACAAGCCACTCACAAAGACGAGAAGAAGAAAGACTACAAGGCTCTCTTCTTGATACATTCTTGCGTCGATGAAGACAACGAAAAGGTTGGTGATTGTGACTCGTCGAAGAAAGCTTGGGATATACTCGAGAAGGCGTATGCGGGAGTTGACAAGGCGAAGGTGGTGAGGTTACAAACTCACAAGAGGCAGTTTGAATTACTCCAAATGGAAGAGAAAGAAACGGTCAACGATTACATAACGCGTGTGACGCATTTGGTGAATCAAATGAAGGCCTGCGGTGAGTCGGTTTCGGAGGAAAACATTGTGTCGAAGGTGTTGCGTTCTTTAACGGCACGATTCGACAACATTGTTGTTGCGATTGAAGAATCGAAGGATCTCAAGACCATGACGAAGGATGAACTACAAAGTTCATTGGAAGCTCATGAACAAAGGATGGATGAAAGAGGAAACGATAAGGCAAAAGCGGAAGTGGCTTTCCAAGCTCGTTTCAATGAGAAGAATAAGAGATCAAAAGGGAAATGGTATTCTAGAGATAAGAAGAATTTCCAGAATTTTGGTGGAAAAGATCCACAAAATTCAAGAGGACAAAGAGGAGAAGGAACCCCCAAGGATGGTAGCCAAGGCAACTACAAGCCGCTCGACAAAAGTACCAAGAGATGTTACAATTGTCAAAAGCTTGGACATTTCTCAAGAGATTGTCATTTCAAGCGCAAGGAGAGTGATACGGATGAAGCTAAGGTTGCTAGGCAAGAAGTGGATGATAATAGCACACTTCTTGTGGCAATTACGGAGGAGAATAATGGCATGGACAACAGTAGAAAGTTGTTGTACAACAACTCGGCGAAAAAGCAGAAAATGCATTGAGAAAACGCGGTTCGAGATGGAGTCCAAGGTAGTGATGAGTGGTACTTGGATTCTGGTTGTTCGACGCATATGACGGGTAGAAAAGACTGGTTCGTGAAGATCAATCAAGCCACGCGAAGTAGAGTGAGATTCACGGATAATACGACTTTGGCGGTCGACGGTGTCGGTGATGTCTTGATCATGAGGAGGGATGGTGGTCAATCCTTGATCAAGGACGTTTTGTACATTCCTGGAATTAAGTGTAACCTTTTAACAATTGGCTAATTAATTGAAAGGAATTACACAATTCGCATGGAAAACAAAGTATTGCGCGTTTTGGACCAAAATGGAGTTTTGATCCTTAAGGCTCCTATGGCTGCCAATAGAACTTTCATGATTGAGTTAAAAGTTATGGAGCATAGGTGCTTAGCTACTGCTGCAAGTCGTGAGGAATGGTTATGGCACTACCGTCTCGGTTATCTCAATTTTCGTGATCTCGACGCGTTACAAAGACATGGTATAGTGTCCGGGCTGCCAAGAATTAATATTCCAGCTGAAATATGTGAAAAGTGTGTTCACGGGAAACAACACAAGAGTAATTTCAGCAAGGATGCGGGTCATAGGACCAAGCATCACCTTGAGGTGGTGTATTCTGATGTATGCGGACCGATGCAAGTCAATTCATACAGTGGCAATCGATATTTTGTCACGTTTATTGATGATTTTAGTAGGAAGTTGTAGATTTACCTCATTAAGAGGAAGGATGAGGTGTTTGAAGTGTTCAAACGGTTTAAGTCAATGGTTGAGCGCCAATGCGGTAAAAAGCTCAAAACTCTCAAAACGGACGGTGGTGGTGAATTCACATCCGGTGAGTTTATGAGCTATTGCAATGATGAGGGGATAATCCGTGCGGTGGTGCCTCCCTACACTCCACAACAAAATGGCATTGCGGAGAGAAAAAATCGGACAATTATGAACATGGTACGAACCATGTTAAAAGGGAAAAATTTACCGAAAGAGCTTTGGGGTGAAGCGGTATCTACAGCTGCCTATTTGTTGAATAGATGTCCGACAAAGAAGCTGGAAAAGGTAACTCCAGAAGAGGTATGGTCCGGATTCAAACCGAGTTTAAGTCACTTGCGCGTTTTCGGTTCGGTTGCGTTTCGACACATTCCGGGACAGCTTAGAAAGAAGCTTGATGATAAGGGTGAGAAATTATTACTTGTTGGATATCATCCTACCGGAGGCTACAAATTGTTTGATATGTGTAGCAAGAGGATTGTGGTAAGTTGGGACGTGATTGTGGACGAAATCCGGACGTTTGACAACAAAGTTTCTGCTGTTTCCGTATAGGAAATCAATTTACAAAATGAGGTAATTGATTTCCAGCCCGTGACAGAGCCCCCTGGTGCTTCTGGAAGTCAAAATTCAGGCCCAGAAATCGATTTCCTGGGAGGAAATTTGAATTTCCAGCCTATTAATGATTCTGGACAGCAACCATTCACAACGGAGGATGGTGAAACGGATAGTCGACCAACGAGGCAGAGAGGTATGCCTCAAAGACTCCGAGACTGTGAGGTATTCCATGATAGCGAGATCAATCATGATGGTGATCTCATCCATTTCACGTTAATGGCCGAATTCGAACCGGTGAATACGGAGGAGGCATTAAGCGATCCAAAATGGATGAGTGCAATGAAGGATGAGCTGGAATCAATTGAGAAAAACAATACTTGGATGTTGGTCGATTTACCGAAAGGAAAAAAGGTAATTGGTGTGAAATGGGTCTTCAAGGTGAAAGCAAATCCGAAAGGTGAGATAATCAAGCATAAGGCTCGATTAGTGGCAAAGGGATTTTTGCAAAAGGAAGGCATTGATTTTGATGAGGTATTCGCACCAGTTGCAAGGCATGAAACCATCCGGTTAGTTGTTGCGGTTGCAAATATTAACAGTTGGCCGTTATATCAAATGGACGTCAAATCGGCATTTTTGAACGGTCCATTGTATGAAGAGGTGTTTGTGGGACATCCACCGGGTTTTGTTGTTCAAAACCAAGAGGCAAGAGTCTACAAGTTGAGGAAGGCACTCTATGGAACAAACGCATAGATGGTTTTCTTAACAATATTGGTTTCAAGAAATGCGTGTTCGAGCATAGGGTGTATGTGAAAACGGGTGCTAGCGAAGGGGTGATCATTCTTTGTCTATATGTGGACGATTTGTTGATTACCGGAAGTTGTGAATCATACATTTCAAAGTTCAAGCAAGAGCTTATGAGGGAATTTGAAATGAGTGACCTTGGTGCTATAACATACTTCTTAGGCATAGAGTTCCAAAAGACAAAGTTGGGGCTGCTCATGCATCAAAGAAGGTATCCAATGGAGATCTTGAAAAGGTGTGATATGGAGCATTGCAATGCTGCCATAACCCCATCCGAGGCACGGTTACAACTATCCAAGAGTGAGGAAGAGCAAGATGTGGATCCAACTCAATACCGGAGATTGGTTGGATCATTCATACTGTCGGCCTGATTTGGCGTTTAGTGTCGGTATTGCTAGTAGGTTCATGGAAAAGCCAAAGGTATCACACTTGGCAGCGGTTAAGAGGATCCTTCGTTATGTGAAAGGTACTCTTGGCTGTGGAATTTTGTTTCTGGCAAGTGACACGGGCAGAAGTTGCAATTTACTTGGATACACCGACTCCAATTGGTGCGGAGATAAAGACGATCGAAAATCCACGGAGGGTTATGTCTTTATGTTCGGCGGTGCACCAATCACTTGGTGTTCTCGAAAGGAGCCGGTGGTTGCTCTCTCTTCTTGCGAGGCGGAGTATATTGCAGCTTTGATGTGTGCATGCCAAGCAGTGTGGCTTGTGAATCTGTTGCGCGAACTGGACAACTGCATGAGAGAGGGAGTTTTGTTGTTGGTGGACAACGTTTCAGCCATCAACCTTGCTAAGAATCCCATAGCACATGGTAGAAGCAAACACATTGAGATGAGGTTCCATTACTTGCGCGATTTGGTGAGTTCTGGACAGTTACGTTTAAGCTACTGCAAAAGTGAAGAACAAGTTGTGGACTTGTTGATGAAATCAGTTACAAACGATGTTTTCAAGCAACTCGTGGTGAAGTTGGGGATGAAGAACATCGAGCATTTGACTTAAGGTGGTGTGTTGGATGTTATATAAGTCAAATACAATGTAACTATTATTAGAAGCTATTTAGAAAAGAATCTGCGGAAAAACGGAAAATGTTTTAAATTGGTTTTGTTTAGCTACATTTGTTACTTTGTTTAGTGTTAGTATGCACTATATATACATTTTGTAACATGTTGAATAATAATAATGCCATATATGATTTTTACCCTCTCAATTAATCTCTATTCTCTCTAAACTTCATCTTCCCCAATCCTTCAATTTTCATCAAAATTATCCATCACCTCCATTGATTCATACAAGCTTTTGTGCTTGTTCCAACACATATCACAGTTGGGTAAAGCTTACCAAATCACCAGTGTGCTTATTGGAAGTGCTTTGGGCTGTCAACAAGACTGAGAAAGTTGAAGAAGTTTCTCCTTAGATTAGTCATTATCTAAAAATGAGTATTTACTACATTGAGTTTCTCAGCATTCGTATTTTGTGGATTTGAGCAATGACTTATAGTTTTGACAGTTTCTAGTCTTAATGGTGAGGTCTTGACGATGAATGATTTCATTAATGATTGTAACAACGACCGGAAGAGAAATGATCTTTGCCTTTGACCTATTATCAGTGAGGCACATGTATGTTTTATGGTTCTCAATTATGTATACATGAAATATTACTTAACTTACACTTGATGTTATTGGAAGGATATTCAAATCCATTTGATAAAAAAAATTCTTGAATTCTAATTTTTTGTGACGCAGTAAATGTTCTGGTTCAATTTGGTATATTGTAGGAATGATCTATTTCAACAGTGTTCAACAACTTAGGGTTGTTGTTCCTGTTGATTTTCTTTGTTTTTGAAAACCTTCTTCACATGGCCAAGTTGATTGCAGATTCTACATATAACTTTTGGCTTGTTCCAACAATACTTCTCTAATTGACTATTTTTTTTTGCAATGTTGATAAAATGAAAACTTATTTTTGCTGCTATTTCCTTTGTTGTTGAATTTCTCTCTTTTTTCTTTTCCTTTATTCTCACCAAAATATTTTTTTCCAAAACTGTTATAGCTTTGGTTTTTTGTTGCTGGCCACAAAAGCACCTTCAACATTTCCTTCCATCCTTAAAGATCTTTTTGCTCAGTAGCTTGTAAAGCATTAACAAGCTCTGCAAGTGTGATATGAGAAATGTCCTTAGTTTCTTTAAGAGAGGGTATTTTTTCTTTCACACCTCTCTGAAAGACACACTAGAATTTTTTCCACAACTCCTTAATCACTGAGTTCTTCTCCTAATAATCTAAAAATTCTCTAACAGTTTCAATTTTTTCATTTTTAGTGCTTCAAACTCTCTTCTCAAGCTCAACACTTGCATCTTCTTTGTTCTTTCACTCCCTTGGAACTCCTCCTTCAGC
This sequence comes from Vicia sativa, assembly GCA_021764765.1. Lineage (NCBI taxonomy): Eukaryota > Viridiplantae > Streptophyta > Magnoliopsida > Fabales > Fabaceae > Vicia > Vicia sativa. Next base: position 82,448,199 of record CM038796.1, on the reverse strand, counting down.
TTGTCCCAAGCTTCTTTTGAAATCTCAAGAGCCAAGATCTTATAAATATATCATCATGTAGTGATGCTTGTATAATGGAAAATGTCCTTCCTTCTTTTGCCACTTCCTCATTGTGATTTTATATTTGAGCAACTGTTGGTTATTTAGAAGAGGTGGTGGAATGCTTTCATTTTCCACGACATCCTATAAACTTTGAGCTCTCAAATAAGCTTTCATTTTTGCAGCCCACAAATGATAGTTTTCTCCTACAAAAACATGAGGTGTAGGTAAAGAACTATTGTTGGAAGCCATTTATGATGTTAAAAGGTTTTTTGTGAATTTTTTCATATTGATATTTTTTTCTCATAGACCCGTTAAGATCAATGAAGCTCTATATACCAGGTAAGAACAAAAAACGCTCCGGTAAAGTGGTAGAGAAGAGATAAATAGAAACCAAAAAATAATAAAGATAGTTTTTAGAGGAAAAAGTTATGTTATTAAATTGCATAAAGTTGAAAAGTACTATAAAATATCTAGAGTCGAGCAATAAGCTTGCTTGTTGAAGTGGAAATATAATCCAAAACAACATCATTCTAAATAGTAGACTAAATAGTATACATTATTATCTTTGGTCTACTTTTACTTTCTTGACAATCAAGAATGTAATTATTATAGTAACAATAAAAAGTAATGTGACACAACAAGTAAAGTGAAGTAACAACAACAAGCGATGTAACACCAACAAGTAAAGCAATTGATGTGTTAGGAAAATATCAATTTCTAACAAATATTATTTACTCAATTCGTGATACGAAGTTTTAGAAAAACATTTTCCCAAATGAACCATATCGAGTGCTACTTGGTGAAGTAAGTGATATGCTCTATCAAACTCGTGAGCGCCCTCGCCATTTGCTAGCTCATGGGTATTCTTACATTCCCGAGGAACATACCTTCACCAATGTTGACGTGGTAATATATTTGCTTAATTTTCTTTTCAAATAATACCACTTATTCCAGTGAAGTCTTTTGAATGGAAAAAAAAATAAGTCGTAGGAGCCATCTCAGTCATGATTCCTACATGCTAGCAATGCTATAAGTTACATAAATTTTTTGGTTGTTGAACTTGTTAGAAATTAGCTACGATGTTATCTATCAATTAGCTATACAAAGTTGTATGCACTACTACGGAAAAGGCCTTAAACAACGGCAGGAAAAGATATATAACAACGCGGACCCAGACGGTGATATGTAGCGTGTCATTGAAAATATGATATTTACAATCACGACTCAAAAGATGTTATAACAAACTGGAAAGAGCGCTCCTTATCACAACGAATATCCAAAAGACTTTTATGATATATTTAATGGTCCTATGTTTGATTCCCAGATGCGCCGTTATGACTATAATTGTGGTTAAATATTCTACATAATTAACTGATATTATCTTGTTTTTATAATTCATCCCATTTTTTAACATGTATTATTATTCACCATATCATAGGAGAAAATAAAACTCACACTTATGTTTTTCTCGGAGAACGATTGACCATTTTCCTGATATGTCTGATGGGTCGGTAACATAGAAAACTTGTTTTACATGAGAAGCCATGATGAATGGTTCAGTCATAAAAGATGCCTTGCCAAGGTCGACCTGGATGAATCCTAAGTTATCAATGTGTACATCATTACTATTATTGAGAATCCACTTGCATTTAAATATAGCCACATTAAAAATGACACAATCAATCTCCCAAATCTCATCAATAACACCATAAAATGTGGTAGTTTCCAATATAATATTTTTATCTTTTGAACTAAAGAAATACATCGATTCGGGTTCAACCATATCCCTACTATTTTACATTGTACTACAATCATATTTTGATTTTGTATAAAATGTATAATGACCAATGTCGTATGCAATCCAAGTAATGACACCAAATTTTGCCTCCTACGACAACCACTTAAGTATCTCAGATGCACTATGATCGTTAGATACAACTTTTTAAACCAATCTATGAATATCTTCTTATGCTCTATTAGCAACAACTTGTCACTCATTCAGGGATATTTTTTCCTCAAAAGTCTTTTGTGAGTATCTATGAAAGGTTGAACTTCATTAATGTTATTCAATATATAGGAATGTGCTTGAATAACTACATCTCGATCAGCGGTCTGTGTGATCAGCGTGATGAGACTTTGGAATGTCTATGGAATATGCTTCCGACAAATAGTTTATACAAAACTCAACAGCTTCTTCAATAATGTAACCTTTCAACAATCAAAACTTTCAGTCGGTGATGATTCTTCGTATATGCTTTAAAGATCTTCGTAATGCATACATTTTTTAAAAAGTGTGAGATTTGCTCTTAAAAGGATCTCCCAACCAATAAATTTTTTCGTGTCATTTTGATCCCTTAACTTTTAAAATATTTTATTTTAATCTATTTTGTATAATTAGCAATAGATTTTAAAGTTTTTATGTCGCTAATTAGACAAAAAGGACTAAAATGAAAGTTTTGAAAATTAACAAACTAAAATGAAACAAAAAAGGTTAAGGGACTAGTGTAAACCCAAAGATATAGTTAAAGGACCAAAATAGATATTTTACCTTTATTACTTTTAAAAAAAAAAGATTAAAATGTGATGTGTCTAATAATTATTTAATATATAGAAATGTGCTTCAATAATTACATACCGAACAATTGACTTAACATTTTGACCTTGAATATCTCTTCCGTCTGTGTGATCAGCGTGACGAGACTTTGGAATGCTTATGGAATATGCTTTCGACAAATAGTTTGTACAAAACTCAATAGCTTCTTCAATGATATACCTTTGAACAATCAAAATTTTCGGTCAGTGATGATTCTTCATATATGCTTTACAGATCTTCGGAATGCATAAATTTTTTAAAAAGTGTGAGATTTGCTCTTAAAAGGATATCTTGACCAATAAATTATAAAAGTCATATAATTGAGATTACCTCTCGGTTTCTCAACCGATAATTTAAATTAATTTATAAAAAAAAGAGTCAAATAAAAAAAAAGAAGTAAAAATGCAAATGGGTGGTACCTTAGCCACTTTTTCTATGTTTGGTTTCCTCAACCAATAAAATAGATTGATTTAGAAACGAAAAATAAGAAAGATGTTAATTGAAAAAATAAGTAAATGTTAAAATGGAGGAGTTGAGATTCAAAATATGGTTCCAACAATTGAAAAAATGTATAGTATTATTTTGAAAAAGTACTCATTTTATTTCTTTAACTATAGCATTTAGTTCATATTAGTCCCTTAATTCTTTTCTGTCATTTTGATTCCTCAATTTTTAAAACATTTTATTTTAATCTTTTTTTATCTAATTAACAATAGACTTTTTCGACAAATTTTAAAGTTTTTATGTCAATAATTAGACAAAAGAGACTAAAATAAAAGTTTTGAAAATTAACATACTAAAATGAAATGAAAAAAGTTAAGGAACAATGTAAATCAAAAGATATAGCTAAGGGAGAAAAAAAGGTATTTTATCTTTATTATTTACAAAAAAAAAAAAAAGACTAAAATGTGTTGTGTCTAATGATTGGTTGTTTGTCATTGTGGGGAAATTTTTCTCAAAATATATTATTTATCACTGTATATAAAAATGATCTTTGATATAACGAAGAAAATAATTATTTATGTAATTTTCATATCTTTGTAAGTTAGATTTATGCTCAATTTTATATTCTTTTCTTTTATGAAATAATTATTTATTGTTATTTTAAAAAATTATTTGAAAATCTAAAGCTTGCCATTATTCAAAACTATTTATAATTAATCTTAAATTAAACAAGAATCTAATTAATGATATTATTAGGTGAGGGAAACGTCCCTAGTAGTTTTTCTTGAAAGTAATTTTAAAAATACTCATAATTTAGCATAATTAAAATCATAATTATTTATCTATTTAATATAAATTTAAAGTTGTCATGACGTCAACCTTAAACAAAACTCTAGCATTATGGTTATGTGTTACTCTCACAAAATTTTATCTATTAATTTGTTTTTTGAAATCTCCTGATTACGAAAATCAATTTTTGTCTTAGTCGTCATTAACGAAAAAATATATTTTTTGAAACCTCATTTGACGCATCACGTTTCTAAAAAATATAATTTAAAAAATCTGAATTGAATACTCCTCCAAATAATAGAGAAACCCCCAAAAAATAAGTATTTAAATGATAGATTAAATAACAGTTTTGGTCTCTCTATCCGGGTCTTTTAACGATTTTAATCCCCCTATTTTATTTTAATATAATTTTGGTCCCACGTTTCCACTTTTACTCTAAAAAACACTTAGGTGTCACTATTTAGAATACATGACCTTATAATTTGAATTATTTTTACCTAGACCTTGTGAAATTTAGGGTTTTTGTGTTTGATCGAACGGTAAAATTTAGGGTTTTTGAAAGATGGGATTCCTTGAAATGAAATAACATTGTTTGTATCGTCGTTGCTTCTCAATTCTTCCTCATTGTTTCTTTGTAGCGTCTTTGTTCTTTTGGTCATATACGTTATGCGAGATGAATGAATGAACACATTATTTGTTTTCAACATTGTTTATGATTATTTTTTTATTTATCAAATTATTTAATAAAAGTGGAATCTGAAATATAATATAAATAAACTCATATTTTAAACAAATTAAAATGTCAAATATTCTATAAAGTGACACCTAAGCATTTTTTTGGAGCCAAAATGGAGATGATAGATTAAAATAATTTAAAAACAAAATGGGGAATTAATATCTTTAAAAGACCAAAATATGAGGAGAAAAACTGTAATTTAGTATTTTTTTTGTTAAAAGTAAAGAAATTTATTTCATTATTATTATTTATAAAAAAATATTTGACTTTCTATTTTTTAGCCATTGAGTTAGGTTTTATTTATTAACTGAGTTTAAGTTATTCTAGTTTATTTTCTTAATTAATTAATTCTATTTTAAAGTAAATTTAAGACATTTTAAAATTAAGAAAGTGGGTAGTTGGTTTTAAGTTTTATAGTGTGTTTATATGTTAAGGTGTTATTAAGGTTAGTATTTTTTTATTTAATTCTTTATTATTATTATTATTATTATTATTATTATTTTCTAAATTTTGGTTAATAGTTAATGGATAAATGAATTTTATAATTCTTATTTTAAATTCAAAATTATTATATTTACTATTAATTATATTTTAATTATTAATTGATTAATAGGTGGATAATTTATGGAGGAAGTTTTGGAGAAATATTTCATGGAAAAAGTTATTGGATTACAATTAATATATGACGATAAGATTATTTAAAAATCAAAATAATTCTTATTATTATTATTATTATTATTATTATTATTATTATTATTATTATTATTATTATTGCTAATTATGTTTTAATTATTAATTGATTAATAGATGGTTTATTTTTAGAGGAAGTTTTAGAAATAAATTTTAGAGAAGTCAGTGTATTATATTTGATATAATATGATTAAAAAAATTCCAAATTATTATTATTTTTGTTAATTATATTTTAATTATTAATTGATTAATAGGTGTATTAATTATAGAGGAAGTTTTGGATTTATAGTAAACTTATAAGGGTTGCTCTCTTGTTTATGAATATGATAGCTTATTAGTTTTTGAGGGACCTAATTTAACTTGCATGACGCTAATATTGGTTTTTGGATGCCTATATAATTTTGTTTTCTATTTCATTGCCAAATTGTGTGGGTTAATTTTTTATTAAAAAAAAATAAGTTTATTTATTTTATTATAATTTTAAAAAAGAAATATTTGTCATCCTGTTTTTTAGCCATTGAATCAGTATTTTTTGATTACGTGAGTTTAAGGTATTCTAGTTTGTGATAAACAAACGTTTTTCTACTTTTTTTATTAATTAATTAATTCTAATTTTAAGTAAATTTAAGAAATTTTAAAATTAAGAAAGTGGATGCTGGTTAATAGTTAATGGATAAATTAATTTTATTATTATTACTTTAAATTCAAAATTATTATTATTGTTAATTATATTTTAATTATTAATTGATTAATAGGTGGATTGTTTTTAGAGTAAAATAATAGGGAAAATTTATTGTATTACAATTTATATATGATGATATGATAAGGTATTGTTATTATTGTTAATTAGATCACCGACTTTAGTTTGAAAGAAATTATAATAGTTTGGTTCTGTTTTTCAAAAATTCTTGTTAGGGTTTGGCTCAATTCAGTTAAGATTTTTTATTCAACCAAACCATAAACAATCCTTACTAGAATTTTAATTTTACTTATAATTTCCATGAAGATGATGATGACTTTTAAAATTCATAAACTTTTTTTAGTCAATTTTTTTATAAAAAAAATTAGCTGCAAAAGTTTGACAATTTCAATGTTATATTCAATATCACACGTTAACTATTATTAACGTCAATTGGAAGAAAATGATTAACATATTCTATTTTATTAGGTTTAAAAAACACTATGAAATTTTTTTTTATTAAAGGACTTAATTCAAAAGTATTTACTAATTAGTCATCCTAAAAAATTTAAATTTACTTTCCTAATAAAACCATAAAAATCAAATTACAAACATCATATCCAAGCCAAAAAAATCAACAATACTGATCAAAATTTATTAAAACATAACATACTAATTAATAAATAAAAAAATGACAAAAGAACTACATTAAAGAAAGCATATAGGTTGAATGAACATGTTGAATTCATGTGCAGCAGCTTCCACCAAAAACCGAAAGTCTCTTATGATCTCTACCCACTAATGGTTCACCATATCCAATTTTGATTCCTTGACTCTCATTCAACACATCAATTTTTCCATCTTTAATCTTTCTATATATTGCTCCAGCTGTTATTATGAACGCATCTGCAACATTTTCTGCACTTTTCGCCGAAACCTCCATGAAGATCAAACCATTCTCCTTCGCAAACTTCTCGCCTTCTTCACTACCTACAACGCGCTTCTTAGTGAGATCAGACTTGTTTCCGATTAACATAATGGTCATACTTGAATCTGCATATTGTCTTGCATCTTCTAACCAAGTAGCCAAGTGATCAAATGTTTCTCTCCTTGTTATATCATACACCAATAATGCAGCTGCTGCTCCTCTATAATATGATCTTGTTATGGATCTGAACAATTCTTGACCTGCTGTATCTCCTATTCGTAACTTGATTGGTTTATTATCAACGGTGATTGTCCTTGCACCGAATTCGACACCAATTGTTACATCATGGACAGGTTCAAAGCGGTTTTCAGTGAATTGAAGTTGAAGGCATGATTTTCCGACTCCAGTGTCTCCGATTATTATGTATTTGAAGAGGTATGCATAAGACATTTTTTTTTCTGTTAGGGTTTTGCGAACTGAGAATAATGAAGTGAGTAAAAGTGATGTACTGTTTAGTATTTATAGGGATAAAAATCCTAGTGAAACTAACTACCAAGATATCAACTCAGCTAATTTTATGAAATCATCCAAAATAATAGTAACTAACAAATCCAAAAAAAATTCTTTTTTACGTAACAAATCAAAATTCAAAATACTATTGAGAAATAAGATAACATGAAGGCAAAAATCTTTTTATCTTTTAGCCAAGTGGCGGGAAAAATTATAGAACAACCACACTAGCACAACTCAAAATTCAATATTCAAAAGTTATTGATCTCTGGTTGTTTGTTCTTTTCTTTTTTTTTGGTTGTCCTCTTTTATTTTTTTGTTCCTCCATGCACTTTTTGTATTTTACGACTACCTTTTTAATACTTTGAAGATTATTCTTATTCAATTATTTAATATTATACTGGATATTATTATTTGTTATTAAAATAATTTAATCAATTTTTTAATTGGATTCTATACGTTTTAAAATACTAATACTATACTTGTGCTACTAACACATTAACATATTTTAAAATTTAATAAGGACAATTTTTTTTAATGATAACAACTAATGTTTAAGGATATGGATCATCTCTTTCCAAACATTCTCCAGTCCTCTCTCATCTTCCTTTATGTGTCTTTGACTTTCATCATTGCCATCTCTCCCATCTCTCCCATCTCTTCACTTCAATTTCAATTTCTAATTTTCTCTCTCATCACACACATAAAAATCAAACTGGACTCGAGAGAAATTTTGAGAGTGATAGGAATGAGACTCAATTGTAGATTAGTTATTGAGTAGTTTTTTTTTCTATTAGGCTTCGATCCTCGTTCTCATAAAAAAAAAAACTGGACTTCTGTGAGCAGCAGAGGATCCAAATCCAATGTTTAATGATGACAATTAAATGTTTAATGATGACTAAAATCAATTAAATAACGAAAAAATATATTTTGTGAAAACTCATTTTACACATCACGTTCCTAAAAATAATAGAGAAACCTCAAAAATATAAGTATTTAAATGATAAATTAAATAATAGTTTTAGTCCCTATATTTAAGTCTTTTAATGATTTTAATCCCCCTATTTTATTTTAATAATTTTTGTCTCACATCTCCACTTTTACTCTAGAAAACACTTAGGTGTCACCTTTTAGAATACATGACCTTATAATTTGAATTCATTTTTTCCTAGTCCTTACCAAATTTAGGGTTTTTGAAATTTGAGATTCCTTGAAATGAAATAACATTGTTTGTATCGTTGTTGCTTCTTCATTCTTCCTCATTCTTTCTTTGTAGCTTCTTTGTTCTTTTGGTCATATGAGTTATGGGAGATGAATGAATGAACACGTTAATTTGTTTTTGACACTGTTTATGATTATTTTATTTATTTATCAAAATAATTTAATAAAAATGGAATTTGAAATATAATATAAATAAACTCATATTTTCAACAAATTAAAATGTCAAATATTCTATAAAGTGACACCTATGCATTTTTAGACTCAAAATAGAGATTAAAATAAAATAGGGGACTAATATCTTTAAAAGACTAAAATATGAGGACAAAAACTGTAATTTAGTAGTTTTTTGTTGAAAGGAATAAATTTATTTCATTATTATTATTTATAAAAAAATATTTGACTTTCTATTTTTTACCCATTGAGTTAGGATTTTACTTATTACCTGAGTTTAAGTTATTCTAGTTTATTTTCTTAATTAATTAATTCTGTTTTAAAGTAAATTTAAGAAATTTTAAAATTAAGAAAGTGGGTAGTGGGTTTTAAGTTTTAAAGTGTGTTTATATGTTAAGGTGTTATTAAGGTTAGTATTTTTTATTTAATTCTTTATTATTATTATTATTATTTTCTAAATTTTGGTTAATAGTTAATGTATAAATAAATTTTATAATTATTATTTTAAATTCAAAATTATTATATTAATTATTAATTATTAATTATTAATTGATTAATAGATGGATAATTTTATAGAGGAAGTTTCGGAGAGAAATTTAATGGAAAAAGTTATTGGATTACAATTAATATATGATGATAAGATTATATAAAATTCAAAATTCTTATTATTATTATTATTATTATTATTATTATTATTATTGTTAATTATATTTTAATTATTAATTGATTAACAGATGGATTATTTTTAGAGGAAGTTTTGGAGATAAATTTTAGAGAAGAAGTTATGGGATTACAATTTATTATATATGATATAATATGATTAAAAAAATTCAAAAGTATTACTATTTTTGTTAATTATATTTTAATTATTAATTGATTAATAGGTGTATTAATTATAGAGGAAGTTTTGGATTTATAGTAAACTTATAAGGGTTGCTCTCTTGTTTGTGATAGCTTATTACTTTTTGAGTGACCTAATTTAACATGACGCTAATATTGGTTTTTGGATGCCTATATAATTTTTCTTTCTACTTCATTGCCAAATAGTGTGGGTTAATTTTTTTTATTAAAAAGAAATAAGTTTATTTATGTTATTATAATTTTAAAATAATATTTGTCTTCCTGTTTTTTAGCCATTGGATTAGTTTTTTATTTATTACGTGAGTTGAAGTTATTCTAGTTTGTGATAAAATAAAACGTTTTTCTACTTTATTTTCTTAATTAATTAATTATAATTTTAAGTAAATTTAAGAAATTTTAAAATTAAGAAAGTTTAAAATTAAGAAAGTGGATGGTGGTTAATAGTTAATGGATAAATTAATTTTATTATTATTACTTTAAATTCAAAATTATTATTATTGTTAATTATATTTTAATTATTAATTGATTAATCGATTTATTGTTTTTGGAGGATTTTAGAGAAAAATAATAGGGAAAAAGTTATTGTATTACAATTTATATATGTTGATATGATAATTTTAAATTCAAAATTATTATTGTTATTATTGTTAATTACATTTTAATTATTAATTGATTAATAGTTGGATTATTTTTTGAGGAAGTTTTGGATTTACAGGAAGGTTCTATTTGGTAAAACTAACGGTTGGATGATAAGGTAATTTATAGCTGATAGTTTATGACTGATGATTGGTAGCTTATAGCTGATGATAGATTACTGACGACTTATACCTGATACGTTAATTGAAATATTTGGTAAAATTAGCGGCTCATTTAATTGATAAACTTAAATGACATAAAAGATATTTAATATATAATTATTTTATTTTAAATTAACATAAATTATTAATGGTAGTAGTGAATTTTAGATAAAATAACAAGAGTACAAATGGAAGAAAATATGATAAACTATAAACTATAAGTTAAAACGCTATTTGAAATAGCGTCTGAAAAATCAGTAATAAGTCAATAAAATAAGCTATAAACTCGTAATAAAAAGACTTTTATCAAACTAAATATTTTATTATCATATAAGCTTATAAGCTATAAGCTTTAAAAGTGTCTTACCAAACAGAGCCTAAACTTATGTAAAAAAACATAGATACACAAATATAATGCAAATAATCAATTACATTTTTTTAATTAAAAATTAAAAATACGATAATCTTTCCATTTTATAATCACAATCACTCTATAATACCAATTTAATAAAAATTAAATTTAAATAAATTAAGTATTTATCTATTCTTATGAATTGTTTTTAACAATAAATATTTATGTGGTATACATGCAAATTTTTCTCTATTAATGTGTTTCTATGCAAATATTTTTCAGTGCAAAATATTTTGACATTTCAGCGAGGCTCACACATCTAAATAAATTTTCTTTGCTGTTTCTTTTATTATCATTTTGAATTTTTGGTTCCTACATACATTAATTACACTTTAGAGATTATTCACCTCCTTAATATTATATATAGTACTATTATCCGTTAAAATAAGTTAATCTAATTTTTGTATATTATTGACATGTGCTACTAACACATTGAATAAAAAATTAATAACTCATTTCGACTCAATATTTCATTTTACTTTTTATTTATCTTTTAAGTTAGTCGTGTATAATTTGACTTTAGTGTAATTGTATCTGATATATATATATATATATATATTATTTCGTTCATTCAAATCATTTGATTAAGGTTTAGTTCAACTGAAAAAATTTCAATTTTATTTGACTAGTTTTACGAAGATGCATTTTTGGACAAGTTTTAATTAAAATAATGCACGCGAGACCCTTCTCCATTCAAGTGTGACATTTTTCAAGCTTCAACACTACTTCCACCTCATTGGAGTCAATCCTAGTGCATTTCATTCACCCCGTTCAAGCATTTACACAACAACTCTAAATCAATAAGTTCGTCATTTTCTTTCTATTTTTAAGGTGTTATGCATGTTTTAGGTAAAATAGATTGTTTAACTTCATTAGTTTATTTAGTAAAAAAAATGCATTAGTTTATAATTACCTTCAAAGTAGATAGTTTGTATAGGCATGCATTCACATTCAATTGTGTTTAGAGGATTATTTGTGTTTTTTGTATTTTTTTCAATTGTGCATTTTATGGAGATGTATCTTTAAAATTTTCTTCGCTTATTTTACGGAGATGCATTTCTATAAAGACTTCAATTGAAATAAATGAATTATGATGTATTTGGTATGTTAGTATTTCTTGAGTTGGAATATTCTTAACATTTGCATGATACTAAGTGAGAGCGAAGATGATTATGTAATGTGTTTGAGCGATAGTGTCCCATCGATGAGATCGAATGAGAAGGAAATTGTGGAAGACTATGTAAATCTCAAAGGAGATTATTGGGCCTTGGTGCTTTAGGTGACTTTGAACACATGTTCTAAAGGAATGTTATTATAGCTTTTTAATGATGGTTTACGCTCCATTATGGTTGTCAACTATCTATTCATAAATTGAGGAATTGATCACCCTCAATCTCTTGTTGATAGTAGACGAGATCGTGTTTGATTAAATAGACTTGTCTTGCAAACTTGATAGTGTATAAAGTAATTGACATTCAATCAGGAGGATGGTCGTTTGCTAGCTCGCGTGAACCTAATGGAAAAATGGCTTTGAAAGACTTGGAAATTATTGAGTAGTTTAGAGACTTGTGTTGGTATGCAAGCTAACATCACTGAGTGTAAGGTTGAAGATGTCGAAAAGTGAACAATAATTTTCTAGTGGATACTAAAGAGAGTCTAAAGATAGATGTCAAACTCGTAGATCTGATAGTTGATGGAACTTAAAATGAACAAATTTACTTGACGTAGATAATCATAGTAGCACAGTGGAAGCGTAATGTGATGCAGTTCGTTATGCGGGTATGACTTGTTGAAGTTAATGATTAAACATTCGAAGCTACGAGGATAAGGTAAACTATTGAACATTCTATAATATAATTGTAGGTGAAAGGTTTATATATTATTCATGTTATTGCTATGTGAGTAGATGTGTTAATTTACATGTTCGATAGGTGAATCTTAGCATCGTGATACTAGAGTTATGTGTCGAAGATGTCGGTATTACGGTTATGTCGGTATTATTATGGTTGTGTTTCCGTGTGATGAAATTGCAGAGACGATGTTCATGTTGTGGATGCTAGAGAGTAAGATGTGAGAGCCGTATTTATAGTTGTTCACATCAGGTAATTTTCGAGGACGAAAAATATCTTAAGTGGGGGAGAGTTGTAATGCCCTGTTTTTAATTTAAATTACACAATTAGGTGACGTGTTGTAGTTGTGAATGCTGGTAAATATTTTGTTGCGTTGTGATGCATTTTGTTAGGAATTAGAGGCCTTAGAAATTGTTGGAGTTGAGATAATGAGGGGTGTATGACCAAAATTGTAGAAACACGAGGTGTAGTTAGATAACTGGTTATAAGTATTATTTTAATTAAAATATTAGATTTAATTATATAGTATAATAGTTAAAGAAATATTATTAGTAGAATAATAGAATGATTATTTATTTTAATTAGGAATGTCAATATTGGTATTATGATTTAGGGGTCCTAAGGTTAGTGTTGGAATAAAATAGAGTTGAAAATAGAGTAGAGAAAAACAACGCAGAAAATAGAGAAGAGGTTCGAAGAAGAGAAAAGAAGAGAAAGAGGCTAGGGCAAGTTGTTTCACCTTAAGAGAAAAGAATCAGAAAAAAATAAGGTAAGAGTGAGATTATAACACTATAATGGGCTGCATAATAATGAGGTATGGTAGTTTTTAGTTCTCATGATTGTTGTTCTTGATTTTTCTCTGTATTTTGCTTGATTGGGATTTTTCCCATCAATGAATTCTTTGATGCATTTTATATGTTATTGGTGAAATTTGATGATGAATGTTGAATGGAATTGATAGGCACTATTGGTAAATAATTAATGTATTTAGAAGGTATTATTTTGGTTGAAATGTTGGAAATTGGGGTTTTAAAACATGTATTTTTTAACGTGCAAAGTTGCAGATTTTTGAACTCTATATGAGGTGTAACTGGGTACAACATATGGAAAAATAAGTTACCTTGTACAAATTTGGAAAAACTAGGCAAAAAAATGAATTGGCACCCGGGTACGTCATAGGTGGGAGTCGGTTACCCAACTGGATAATATCATTGTAATTTGGAACTAGAGGGGTGTAACCTATTACCCTATATGCAGTAACCGATTACTATTGAATGTCTGATTTTTTAAAAGTTGTAAATTGCATAACTTTCGCCTCTGGTGTTAGTTTGACACGCTGTTTGGACCGTTGGAAAACTAAAATTATGTTCTATCCTATAAAAATAAGTTGGAACACAATAGATTATTATTTGACCAACATTGATATTTATCTGTGCATATTCCTAAACAACATGATATAATTTATGTTGTAGTGGAGTAAGATGATGTTGTATGAATGATTCGATTGTTTTGCATGATGTTGGTTGAGAATGATGATGATTAAGGAATTAATTGGTGTGACATTGGTAAGTATGAATATCAATGCATTGTATGTTGGTATAGATCTGTGCCACATGCATTCATAAACGATGACTTGTATTGGTGAGTGATCGCATGTATTGGTGAACGATGGCCTGTATTGGCATTATGATATTGCTGCCTTAGGTTGGTATTACAATGAGGTTTTTTCCATGTTGCAACCACATGCATTGAGTATTTGTCGGTATCATTGCATTATATTATGATTGATTAACTTGATGTTTTGATGAGGAAATAATACAAGTTATAATATGATGAGTATTATGTGTTGTGTGTATATTCGCTTATATGGTAATGTACTTTGTGGTATGATTATGTGTACTTAAATTCCTATCTACGCATTATTATATTCTCTTTTATATTGATCTGATATCTCACTCATTCTATTTGAATGTTGTCTCTACGTGGATAATGTGCAAATAATTAGGAGTAGTCCATGTTGTAGAGTCTAGAAGAGGTTACTCTTATTTTGAGTTGGCGTCAGTGCTCTGATGCGTAACACTTAAAGGTTTTGTGTTTGTTTTATTATGATGGGAGTAAAATATTATAGAAATCCGTTTCTAGGATTTTGATTGATGTTTTACATGGAATTTTGAATTACGACAGCTATCACTCATGTTAAGAATAATTTTTAGTGATGTCTTTCTGCTGCGAATAAATGAAACAAAGTTCATACATGATGAGTTAAGTGACTATGTCTTGATATCCATTTAAATGTGTTTTTTTATGTATGTATGAAGATGTGGTATCATATTCTTGATGATTTAAATGTGTTTTATTAAATTAGAGGCAGGGAATTAGGGTGTTACATTAGTGGTATCAGAGCATGTCAGTTCGTCCAACCAAGTTGTCTAATGTTCTTTGTTCCTTTGTACGCAACAAGTGTGTGAAACATTTTTGATGCTTGCTTGCTTTTCTAATCTCTTATTTGTAGGAGTGGGGTTGAAACAAGTGGGGAAGAAGCTTATGCTTCTCTTAGATGATTTAGGTGTGAATAGTTGGTTTAGGATGATGTAAATAGCATGAGTGTAAATATTGGCGAAGCCGTGTTTTTTCCCGAATTCGAGGGATCTATAAATTCAGGATTTAAGTCTAATAGTCAGTCGAAGTTTCCTTGAGAGGGAATGAACAGGTACTTGTGTTTTTTACATCTCTAGAAGTGAAGGAAGATGTTATGGCTAATGATGTGCTAATTGTGGTCGTGTCGTGAAGTTTTCCTGAGGACAATTATGATTTGTCATTAGAGAGAGATGTTGGACTGACTTAATGTTATCTTTGGAGTGAACTTTTTGGAGTTGAATTATGTGATTACGAATTATTTTGATGAGTCGGTGCATTTTCTTATACCATAAGATATCTATTAAACAAATAGGATAACTATTAGAAGGTGGAACTCAAATGGTTATAATATTATTAACACTGCATGTTGATCGTGAAGTTGTTGCTGTTGAGTTACCATTGTGTGTGTTGTCATTTTTCAGAGTAATAATGGAGTAATGAATTGTTCTGAATTTTGTTGTTGGAATCATGTAAGTGGTTGTTGAATGTCGTTAATGTTGTTAGGTATTTGTGAATCGTGAGATAGAGTCGGAACTCAAAGATATTAGTAGTATTGTGAATATAATTGTCAGTGACGGTGTTGAAATTGTTTAGATGTGTTTAACATGTTAGTATTGTGATTGATGCGATATAGGGTGTTATATTTTCCATGAAGAGTTCTCTAAGATGGATTTCAAGAGAAAAAATTATTTGAGTTTAATATTTATGTTTTTAAATGTTTGCTATGAAGAATTCTTAAATGTTTTTTATCAAAACATTATTTATTTATTTATCTAACGCTTTTTTTACTAACCTTTTTCTTTGTTTAAACCTTATTTTAACTAACCCTTTTTTTACTAACCATATCATAAACCAATGCATATAAAAGCAACTGAAAACATCCTTGCACACAATATTTGATCTACCCTAAAATTATATGATATAAAGATATAAAAGTTAAATCTTCTGGAAATTAATTTATCTAATCCTTTTTCTTTTGGTGGGAGAATGGAGTTTTCCGGTATCTGATTTTGTCAGAATATCTATGAGTTGAAGATCCAATATATGATCTTCATGGATAATTAATTTTATATTAAAAATGTAATATTTTAGATAAATAATGTAACGAGTTTTATTTTTTTTAAAAAGAATAACCCGTCATATTTTTGGTAAACAGAGATATAAGAGGTCCTTGTTTTTTTAAATACTAAAAATGTAAAAACTTGGGATCAAACCCATGCGCTAAAAAATATTACCTCGGCGTAATAAATAGAGAGGTGTTAGGTCTATACTTTTCATGACGAAGTTATTTACCTCATTTCAGATAACAAGGTAAAACACATTGCGCGTCCGACGTTAGATTCGTTATTTGTAGTAGACTGAATTATAATCCTATAACCTAATCTCTAAAATTTCCCTCTAGAAACTTCCACAAAAATTATCCCACCTATAAATTAATTAATAATTAAAATATAATTAATTATAATAATAATAATAATAATTTTAAATTTAAAATAATATATCATATTATATCATATATAATATATCATATAAAAATTTAATCCTATAACTTCTCTCATAAAATTTATCTCGAAAACATCTTCTAAAAACAATCCACCTGTTAATCAATTAACAATTAAAATATAATTAAAAATAATAATAATTTTGAATTTATAATAATAATTATAAAATTCATTTATCCACTAACTATTAACCACTATTATCCACTTTCTTAATTGTAAAATTTCTTAAATTTACTTAAAAGTATAATTAATTAGATAATAGAATAAACTAGAATAACTTAAACTCACGTAATGAATACAAAAACTAATTCAATGGCTAAAAAATAGAAAGTCAATTTTTTTTTTATAAATTAAAATAATTAAATAAATAAATTTATTTTTTAATAAAAAGAATTAACCCACGCGATTTGGCAATGAAATAGAAAACAACATTATACAGGCATCCAAAAACCAAGCTTCACGCGTGTTAAATTAGATCACTCAAAAACTAATAAGCTATCATAAACAAGAGAACAACCACCTATATGTTTACTATAAATTCGATATAATGCACCTATTAATCAATTAATAATTGAAATATAATTAACAATAATAATAATAATTTTGAATTTAAATTAATCATATCATCATATATCATATAAATTGTAATACAATAACTTTTTCCATTATTTTTCTCCAAAATTCCTCTAAAAATAACCCACCTATTTATCAATTAATAATTAAAATAAAATTAACAATAATAATAATAATTTTGAATTTAAAATAATAATAATAAAATTTATTTACCCACTAACAATTAACCACTACACACTTTTTTAATTTTAAAATTTCTTAAATTTACTTAAAAATAGAATTAAATAATTAAGAAAATAAACTAGAATAACTTAAACTCACTTAAAAAATAAAAAATAGAGAAAAAAACTTATTAAATAATAAGTAATAAATTTATTTCTTCTAAATAAAAAAAATTAACCCACACGATTTGGCAATGAAATACAGAACAAAACTATATAGGCATCCGAAAATCAATAAGCTATCGTAAACAAGAGAGCAACCACCTATATGTTTACTATAATTCGAAACTTCCTCTAAAAATAATACCACTATTAATCAATTAATAATTAAAAATATAATTAACAATAATAATAATTATTTTGAATTTTGAACCATATCATATCATCATAATCACAATCATCATATCATAATCATAATCGTAATAAATTGTACTTCTATAACTTCTTCACTAAAATTTATCTCAAAACTCCCTCTAAAAATAATCCACCTATTAATCTATTAATAAGTAAAATATAATTAACAATAATAATGATAATTTTGAATTTAAAATAATCATATCATTATATATATAAATTGAAATCCTATAATTTCTTCCCTAAAATTTATCTCCAAAACTCCCTGTAAAAATAGTCCACCTATTTATTAAGTAATAATTAAAATAAAATTAACAATAATAATAATAATTTTGAATTTAAAATAATAATAATAAAATTTATTTACCCACTAACTATTAACCACTAAACATTTTTTAATTTTAAAATTTCTTAAATTTACTTAAAAATAAAATTAAATAATTAAGAAAATAAACTAGAATAACTTAAACTCACTTAATAAATAAAAAATAGAGAACAAACCTTAATAAATAGTAAGCAATAAATTTATTTCTTCTTAAAATAAACTAGAATAACTTAAACTCGCTTAATAAATAAAAAATAGAGAACAAACCTTAATAAATAGTAAGTAATAAATTTATGTCTTCTTAATATTGGTTGTTCCGAAATTATCTGATAAGATTTGGTACGTTGTTGTCACTTAGCAGTTATCTTGGTAATTAGTTTTCCTATGATTTTTCTCCCTATAAATAGGACATCACTTTTTGGAATCATCAACACAACATCTCACTCTCTATATTGATATCTTCTCCTTTGTCACTTCCCTTTTCTCAGTTTGTTAAATCCAGACAGAAAAAAATGTCTTATGCATACCTCTTCAAATACATAATAATCGGAGACACCGGAGTCGGAAAATCATGCCTTCAACTTCAATTCACTGACAACCGTTTTCAACCCTTCCACGACATAACAATTGATGTCGAAGTCGGTGTGAGAACGATCAACATTTATAACAGACCAATCAAGTTACAAATATGGGATACAGCAGGTGAAGAAATGTTCAGATCAATAACAAAATCATATTATAGAGGAACAGCATGTGCATTACTGGTTTATGATATAACAAGGAGAGAAACATTTGATAACTTAGCTAACTGGTTAGAAGATCTGAGGCAACATGCAAACTCAAATATGATCTTTATGTTATTCGGAAATAAGGCCGATCTCACTAAGAAGCGCATTGTAAGTACGGAAGAAGGCGAGAAGTTTGCGAAGGAGAATGGACTGATATTCATGGAGGGTTCCACGAAAAGCGCAAAAAGTGTTGAAGACGCGTTCCTAAAGACAGCTCGAATAATATATAACAAAATTGAAAGTAGAGAATTTGGTGAGTTGAATGAGAGTCATGGAATTAGAATTGGATATTCTAGCAAACCATCAGTAGCTAGGGTTGATAAGCTCCCTTCTATTTTTGCTGGAAGCTGTTGCACTTGAATTCAACATGTTCATTTAACCTATTTGCTTCAAATTAGTTCCTTTATCATTTTATATTAATTAATTATTCAGTTTTTGTTTTAATAAATTTTGATCAATAGTCTTGATTTTAGATATTTCTTAACAAATGCTAAAATGTCTCATTTTTAATTTTACTTATTTTCCTACTAATCGTTTGTTGACAAATATTAATCAGTGGTAAAATAGCACCTCAACCGTTTAGCAGAATGAGGTTTTAAGTGTGAGTTAAAACTAAGTGCTGCAATTAAGAAACATTAGTCATAAACAGGGCCGGTCTCAACTTTTTGGAGACCCGGGACTAAAAAAACAAAAAGTAGATTTCCAACAAAAAAATTAAATTTTTTACTCTAATTTTGTAAGAATTTTAATTACTCTAATTTCTAACGAACAACTACCAATTTAAAAAAATTAAATTTATGTTTTCTCTTACTTTAATTGCAACTTTACTTAACCGTAATATGTTGGTTTATCTAGCTGATAAGAAAGTTATTTCAATGATCAAACAAATCATCAAAACACAAATAGTTATGAATAGGTGGATTATTTTTAGAGGAAGTTTTGAATTTATAGTAAACTTATAGGAAAAAACTTAGAAACATACAAATATAATGCAAATAATCAATCCCATTTTTTTATTAATTAAAAAATTAAAATACAATAATTTTTCCATTTAATAATCACAGTCTTCCCGTGATGTCAATTTAAAAAGAAATTAAATTTAAATAAATTAAATATTTTATTTATTCTTATATGTTGTTTGTAAAAATAAATATTTATGTACGCATGTAAAATTTTCCCTATTAGAGTATTCCTATGCAAATATTTCTCAGTGAGAAATATATCGACATTTTAACAAGACTGACCCCTCTAAATAAACTTTTCTTTTGTTGTTTCTTTTATTATCATCTTTAATTTTTGGTTCTTAGATATATTTATTATACTTTAGAGATTATTCACCTCCTTATATAAAGGAAGTTGATTGATATACTAGATGTATTGATTAATGAATTTAAAAAATAATTGTTTCTTATATAAAGGAATAGAGGTACTATATTACTATTTTCCATTAAAATTAGTTAATCTAATTTTTAATTGGTTTTTATAAGTTTTAAAATCCATATTATCTTTTTATATATCATTGACATGTGCTACTAACACATTGAATTAAAAATTAATATTCATTTTCGCTCAATATTTCATTTTATCTTTTTTATTTTTTTAAGTTCAGTTATGTATAATTTGACTTTAGAGTAATTGTATCTCAATAATTATTTAGAAAAATATATTTAGTTTTTATTTTGTTGATTTAAATCATTTGATTATGGCTTAGTTCAACTGAAATTTTTTCAATTTTATTAGACTAGATATGAATACTTACGGAGCTCACCATCTCAATAATGGAGGTATCAGAGAACTAGAAACTGAGAGCGAGTTAGGGTTACCTTGAAAGACAAATGTGGCCCAACGGATGGAATCATTTAGGCTATTTGAAGGAAAAAATTACGGGCTTTACTTTATTCATTTCATAGGGCGTAATTCAATATGGTGAAAAATTATAAAAGAGATGTATTTTTGAACGCATTCAAATTAAATACACTCAACTTTTTTTGCGAGTGAGACACTCTATTTTATCGAAGTATGTTTTCAAAGATACACCTTCATAATAATTTTTATTTTAAAACTCAATGTCTTTATGTTTAGTGAATTTTACGAAGATGCAATTTTGGACGATTTTTAATTAAAATAATGCACGCCAGATTCTTCTCCATTCCGTCTTCGTTTGTTACTTTTTCACAAACCCGTCAAAGAACTTGTGAGCAATTAAATGTAACATTTTTCAAGCTTCAAGACTACTTCCACCTCATTAGAGTCAATTCTAGTACATTTCATTCACTCCATTCAAGTTCTTGCACAACAACTCTAAATCAGTAAGTTCGTCATTTCCTTTCTATTTTTAAGGTGTTATGCATGTTTTAGTAAAATAGGTTGTTTAAAATGCATTAGTTTATAGTTACATTTAAAATAGATAGTTTGTATAGGCATGCATTCACATTCCTTTGTGTTTAGAGGATTATTTGTGTTTTCTTCATTTTTTGCAATTGTGCATTTTATGGAGATGCATCTTCAGAATTTTCTTCGCTTATTTTACAAAGATGCATCTCTATAATTTTCTTCTCCTATTTTACGGAGCACCATCTCTATAATTTTCTTCTCCAATTTTACGGAGTTACATCTTCAGATTTTTCTTGCCTTGAATTTGATATGATTTCCTAGTTTGTATTTTAGGGCCAATTGCTTAAAATTAAGATAGATTGAGGCACAATGGGATATCCCAACATGTGTTTATTCATATGGAGAAGGTAGTGCTCTCGAGGGCACAAGTTAGTGCTAGTTCGTTTGATGCGGAAGTGTCGACTTTACATGTTCGTGTGTCTTAAACTTCAAAGGTCACGTGTCTCACACTTCAACCTCTCGAGGGAACTCGTCTCAAGCTAACCTTCCAACTTATAAAGCCTCTGAAGCCCAACAAGCTTTATGTTACATCTGTTTCATGCTAATTGAGTTGCGACTGATGTTGTTATATTTATTTTTACACGAGTGGGAAATGATAAAATCTATAAACTATACCAGAAAGATTTTAAACTTGGAATAGAATGTAGACGCATGTTTCAAGATGTACACTACTAAAAATAACATGTCTCACCTCGGGCACAAAATGACTATAATCTCGGTTACATAGACGAGATAACGAAGGAAGACATGAAAATCTATCACTTTACTCCATGATTTTTTAATCATCCAACAACTGCATTTTTTTGGATTTTTAAATTTGCAGTACTTTTTACCTTGATTTTTAACAATTATCGAGGGGTAAAGTTCTGTTTACAAAACTTTAATTTTTACCTATAGTTTTCGTTTTAATCTAAAAAGAATCAAATTTGTTTACTAATTCTAAATCTTTCTCCTCATCATCACAATAACACCAATAACAACATAAATAAAATCAATAGAATCCTTAATCATTAAATCACAAAAACAACAACAACAGCAACAACAATAACAATAACAACAAAATTCATGGAATCTTTGAACATTAAATCAAAACAAAAACAACAACAAAAACATCATCAACAACAATAACAACAAATAAACAAAATCAATAGAATCGTGAAATACTAGATTTCAACAACAACAACAATATTGAATATTTTACATGATACAACTATAACTAACAATAACCACTAAGAAACCAACCTTCAAATATTTTTCTGCTTTTGCTTTCATTATAATTATTTTTCAATATGTTAAGTTTAAATTTCATCAATTTGAGTTCAAAATGAATAGTTGTGATGTTTACATTTTATTTAACGGGTGAGAGTTTCGTGCGGATCACTAATCTTTCATGGAAATTGATGAGTTGGCAATATCTTGACTATTGTTACTTTAGAAACGAACATCAGAGATTCGTTACTTAATTTTTTTCATCAAATTTGTCATCAATAAAAATAAAAAATAAAAAATATGCTACTTTACCCCTCGATTTTCAAGAAAACTGATGTAATAAGACATAAAACAATTTAAGATTAAAATGTGATAAAGTGTAGTTGTTGGGATTCGAAGATGTGTCCTCTAAATACTTTACCCCTCGATTTTTATCAAAACTTAGGTAATAGGTCATAAAAAAGTTTTTAAAAAAATTAAAAGATGATAAAATATAGTTGCTGGAATTCAATGATGTATCCTCTAAATACTTTACCCCTAGTGTTTCAAAAAAACCAAAATAATAGGTCATAAAAAAGTTTTAAAATATTAAAAGGTGATAAAATATAGTTGTTGGTATTCAAAGACGCGTCATCTAAATACTTTACCCCTCTAAATACTGTTACTCTGGGGCAGAAGGTTTATGTGCCATTAGATACAAGAACATTAAACATGGCATGTTCGTGTCTTTTGTGGAGAGATGGCACAAGGAGACGTCATCTTTTCACACCCTTCATGGTGAGATGTAAATCACCCTTGATGATGTCTCATGCCTTCTACATCTTCTAATTAGGCGAAGTTGACTAAACCAATCCCAGATCAATAAATCCAAGGCACTTGAATTGATTGTGAATTATTTTGGAGATAATACATATGAGGACCAAGAGAAGCTTGATGTCACGAGAGGCGCTCCTGCCCTATTAATTTTTTTACTTGTCAAAACTCTATAAATACCATCTAAATGAGGCGGTGATGACGAGAAGGTTTCGCTCCACAGACAATTAACATTAAGGTCACACTTCTTGTACTTGTATTGTACAAAGATCATAAATTAGGTCTCTTTCTCTCTCCCCTAAGATTCTCTATCATCTCATACCATTGCATTGTACAAAGATCATAAATTAGGTCTCTTTCTCTCTCCCATCTTTAGGTTTTCCCTTGAGAATATTACCAATCACCTTGATTGTGTATGCTTTTTATATATTATAATTGATACTTGACTAATCATGATGTGTATATCATTTGCTCCTTAGATGTTGTGTTATAGGTGGATGATGCAAAGGTTTCTTCTACAAGAAGTCTATAGGTTCATGAGTTTATTTCCATGTCTTCCCCTCCCAACCCTCAATGTCTTGAAGTGTTTGTTCTCATTAGGGACTCATCTTGTCATCTATTATGCTCTATCACCTTGATGTATGCTCCATATGTGAATAAGATTATCAAAGCTGAAGAATTCTCTATGCTATGGCTATTTATCTTGGAATAAGGGTTTTGGACTTTTGAGGATCATATCTTGGTTGTTGTGTGAATTTTGTGGATCATTCCAAAGCCATTGGACTATTAAAAGGAATTATAAAATGTATATTCTTTGTTTCAAGGATGTTAATTGATGAAAATATTCTTTTGAGGATCAATGATTGCAAACTCTCTAGATTGATTCTTCATCTCTCTTGTATGACATCAAAGGATCATACCTTGGTCATTCCATATGTCCCTGAGCTCATTCTCTTTCCACAATGAACCTAAGGATGTATAAAACAACTTAGTTCAATTAGTAAGAATATAAAATGCTTGGAAAGTTGTTTAGGAAGTCAAAAGATTACAAGTCTTTGATGAATTTCTCAATATTTTGATCATCAACTTCAAGAGCTCATATCTTGATCATCATTTATCACCTTGAGGTCATTATTTTTGCATAATAATCTTGAAGATTTAAAATTTATCTCCATTTGTATTTCAAATTTTGAAGATGTTTGGAATTTGCTTGAAGAAGTCAATAGGTTATAGGTCATTTCATGATTTTTCATCAACTTCAGAAGACCATAACTTTCTCAATTTTTGGAGTTTTGGATGGTTCTTTTTGTAAAATTCCATTCAATAGATCTAATTCATATCATCTTTTTTGGTCAAAAGCAAATTTTTAATGGAAAATCATTCTTGGAAGAAAAACATTACAAGTCATTTTTTGTGCCAAACTTAGAAATTTTTCTAAGTGTGGAAAATCAGATGGTTTTTGATAATTTCAAGTGAACATAACATTTGATCCAAGATGCCAAATGCATCCTTTCCAAGCACGTTGCAAATTTTGTAACCTCAGTTTTCCAAAGACTACAAGATGTCATCACAAAGGTCCCTGGATAATGAGAACCGTAGCTGCAAAGAGAGCATCATGAAACTGAAATTTTGCTCGAAGTTAGATTTTATTTTTCATAATGTAACTTCTAATGACCAAATTGATGCGTGGTTTTGACTTAAACATGATTAAAAATGTTGCAAAGCTTGATTAAAGGGTTGAAACGCAAGATTTGGATGAGTTTTAGTCACGTGCAAGTCACATTTCACACTTTACGGATTAGCTTGGTTTGCACGATTTCATCACAATTCCTTCTCATTTTCATCACCACTCACTTCTCTACAAATAGAGGACCATCCCTCACTCATTTCCTCAAGCTTTGAGAGACAAAAAACCTCTTCCAAAATCACTCCATAACCCTATTTTATGAAACTTCATTTTCTCTTTTAAAGCACTCCCAGTTCGAAATTGATCATTCAATCTTTTTCCTTGAACTTCACTGAAGCTAACAGAACAAGAATTGTGCCTTGAGGTATCCTGAATCATGCTATCCAAGTCCAGTTTCAAAACTCTAAAAATGCACTTCGTTCAGGTAGAATTCTCAATCATTTTGCTCCAAATAAATTGCAAGGATGTAGCCTCTTCTTCTCTGAAGCTCATGTTTCTTCTGGTTTTCATTTTCATTGAGAATTGAACTTGAATTTTTGAAAATAAGTGCTCATTGTTCCTCTGTTCTTTCTCAAATCACTCTTTATACAAGTGAAATAAATTTTTCGCGAGGGTACCATTAGAATTATCTTGAAGAGGCAAATCTAATGGTACCAGTCTAAGGAATTTATTTCACAGTTTGTGAAACTCCAATTTCAGAGAGGCTGGAGGTTGAAGATGATGACATGTCCATCTTCAACCAATGACGTGAGGCCATGTAATATTTTTTAATATGGTCTGGTGTACCTGCCTTACCAGACGTGCATTTTCTGAGCCCTTAGATCTGATTACTTAAGTGAGTCAGCTTCGATCCAATTCGCCATATGTTTTCTCATTTTTATTTTTTAAAACCTTAATCCGGTGTGAAAACCAAGGAGGTCCATATCAAGCACAATACGTCTGGTCCTTTGGATCAACTTAGTAACGCGTTTTGACTGTGATCTATTGGTCCATATTTTATGGCTTTTGATTTTATTTTTTGATTTTATATTTTAATTGTTTTAAACTTCAAAAAATCATAGAAAAATTCATTTCTAGTTCAAAAATTATGAAAAAATTCACAAAAATATTTTTAAATATTCTGTTTCTGACTTTTATTTTTTCATAATTTTATTTTACGATTTGATATTTTTTATGATTTTTCTATTTTATTTGGGTTATTTAAATATTTTAAAATACTTTTTGACATTTAAAAATTCTTAAAAAATTATGGAAGGATCCAAAGGTCATTTGACAAATATTGGTGACCTCATTTTATTTTTATTTCTGATTTCACTATTTTTTCCAATTTTTGGTTTATTTCACCATTTTCTTTTATGTTTAATAATAGTTTGACTTTTAAAAATTCTGTTTTTTTTGTCAGCATTTGTTGACCTTTGTCTGACCTTGGATAATTTTCTTGAAATTTTATTTTGATGTATGGATACCATTATGTATTTCATCAATAAAATCGAATTTAACAATCCATTTTCAAACCATTTTTTAATTTATTTTATTATTTTAATTGTTTAATATATGTTTCTGGTTTTTGGATTTATTTGGAGTCACAAATTTCCTCAACATCAATGGAACTTGGGTGTTCATAGGTCTCAAGACCAAATCCACCAAGATGGTTGATTGATTTTGATGAAGTTAGACCGGATGAATTCATCTGACGCATTATTGATTATGTGACTTTATCGCCATCCTCTCTTCATCTTACCCCATTTTTTTTGTTTTACATGTGTTGACAAACATTAGAGGATGATCTACATATCATTTCTCTCGTTTTCTTTTTCAGTACATAAATCATGCGTGACCGACCTCGTTATAGGGTAACCTATATATAGGTTACTTGGTGATTGCTTAACATAACTCTATATTTCGCCCCGAATCGGAAAATGGTCAATTGGTGGCATAAACTTTATGTTTTGCAAAAGCCCCAAAAGATTGCTTGAGCTTTGATTTTGGTTCAACACTTGTGATACTTGTCGTTTAGTCGCTATGATTTTTTAATCAAGCTTCTAACAAGTCTTCACTAACTTTGTCTAATTGAAATTCTCAATCATCTTTGATCAAGTGTTGAGGTTCTTGATTATTCCAAAATAGGTGATATACTTGACAAAAAGAAATTGAAATTTGTCGTGTGGTCGTTATGATTCAATTAAGCTTCTGGCAGTCTTCATGCGCAAGCTTTAAGATGATCATCTAGCTAACCTTACTAATTACTAACAATTGACTTTATTTTATGCTCTTTTACTTTATGCTTTTTTTCTATGCCTTTATTTTTCCGCCTTTATTTTTATGCTCTTTACTTTACGCATTTTATTTTAGAATTTACATTTCATGTCATTTTTTCTTTTCTCACTTGAACATTTTATTTTCTTGTCATTTTGAATTTGCTCACTTGAGCTTTATTTTTTCTTTTAAAAATACGTAATAATCCAACTTAAACACTAAAAACTTTTAATTGTTTGTTCTTGGACCTTGTTACTATCCCTATGCTCAGAGTTTGACCTTTGGACTTAGGATTAGGACCTCAACCTTCGCTCAAGTTTCTGTGATTCTGGTGTTATTTTGTCTGTGCTTGGGGTGTTACTTTTTTGTGTGCAGGTTGTTTTGTTTTGTTCTCATTGACGAGTGGATTTCCTCAAAATACAGTCGTTATGCTTCCTATTTTTTGAGACATGATTTCATCTAAAGCATTGAGTTATTTGAGGCTTGGTATTTTTGTCTGATTAATTGCTTGTGTGATAATCCAAAGGATAGGATACGGTATTGGATTTTTGATGTCAAGTACTAAATTTCCTACCTGATTAGATCTTTATTTACCATTACCTTTTACTTTTTGTACATAGTTTATTCTTTTCATCTCCTCCCATATTCTTTAATTTTCAAAATCTTCCCTCTTTTTCAAAGGATTCTTGTTTTTAAAACTTGAACAACTTTCATAAAAAACTTGGACGTAGGTCCACGCATTTTCAAACTTCTTTTTCTTAATAAAACTCTTAATTCATTTAATAATACTTTGACCATTTTTCATAAGACTAAAAAATAAAATAACCTCATTCAAACTTTTTGTGCCCTTTGTGGCTTTTCCCCCGAAAGCCATTTTCTCAAAAGATAAGTCTCTTGTCAATTCTTTGTAGTGATGCGGACCGCTATACTTCTACAATATGTAGTGAAGAGAGACGTTTTCACTTAGAGTTGAGGATGCTTGTTGATGAAAATCCGAGCTTAAATTCTCCACTTTGAGTTAACAAAACGCTCCTTTCTCATAATTGTGGGTAGTAGGCATGTTTGCCACTCGAATATGAAGATGATGTCTATTCTTCTTAAAATTAACCAACACACAAAATTTTACTCTTTTTTACCCGAACTACATGGGTTTTGATTTCAACATTGCACATTGTTAGTATGTAGGCCTTGAAATCATTGGAAGTTCTATCAAATAAAAATTGTAAAAAATACTTCTTTTCTCACCTCCATCATCCAATTTGTACATACTTCTTTTTTAGCACAAAAATACAAATTTTCAAAGAGGTTCTTGCGGAGTACCGTAGATGCTTTGGGTGCCTAACACCTTCTATTTGCACAACCAACCCCCTTACCTAGATCTCATTTTCTTTTTTAGGATTTTATTTGCTCTTTTTCCTAGTCCTTTGGATAAAATAAAAGTGTGGTGGCGACTTCATTGTTATTTTTTTGAGTTGAGTCAATCAATGGCTTACACTCAAAGTTTTTGCCGCTACAGAAAAGTGCGACTTCACTAGGAAAAGTTGACCTCTTGTCGGTCCCTCTCTAAGTGGGTTGACCCTATGTTTTTTATTTTGTATATATGTGATATATTTGTTGTGTATGTCGTATACCTGTTTGTCTGGATTTTTTCTGGTTTTATGGGTACTTGGTGATTTCTTATGGACAAGTCCTATACCCGAACTTCAGTACACTTAATATTAGGATGATGGTATAGTGATGTTGACATATGTGGAGCATTCCTAAGCATATTGGCATGAGATCCTTCGCTCAGTAGAGTCCCTTTTGAGGGGTGGTAATGTTAAACAAGCCAGTTGTGCGACAAAAACATGGAGTCCCCTTTGAGTTGGCCATAAAACCTTTAACCCATCTTGGCCTTTTTAGGTGTAGTGAGATGATTAGTCAGGAGCAATCCTGATTGATTGATACGCGATACTGCATTCAAACGAGTTTCTCTTGAGAATACTGTTGGTTCCCGAGCAGTCGGTAGACCGATAATATCCGATGGAGGAATGTAGACTCTGGGATTTTCCTTTAGAACCTTGATCTACAGGTGACAAAACTCATAGTGTACCTTGTGGGTAGTACCCGTTTGAATCCATGCTCGTGACATCAAACCTATGGACCCCCCTATGTTTGTGATCTTATGGGTGATTGTTGCATCATGCATTCATGCACCCATGAGCATTATTTTCACCAGGTTTTTCAAGGAACTTAGACCTTTCTTTGAAAATATCTCAGGTACTGTTTAATATGGATCTTGGAAAGAGGAGTGTCAAGAAGTACACGTTTCTGAGTCCTGAGCTACAAGATTTGAGAAAGATAACATCCCTAGTATCTGATTGAGAAAAGTTCAAGGAGTGTCATGGAAGACTTCTCTCTATATTATCTACCGAAGTTCGATAAGGGACTCTTTGTATTCTAGTCCAGTTCTATGATCCTCTTTATTGTTGTTTCACATTTCCGGATTATCAGCTTTTGCCTACTCTTGAGGAATATTCTTATTGGGTGGTATTGCATGTGACAGACAAATCCCATTATATGGACTTGAGGAGATTCCTAAACCTCCTATGATCGCCAAAGCTCTCCACCTTAAGAAGTCTGACTTGGATGGTAAGCTTATTACTAAAGGGAACATTAAGGGATTGAGTTATGAGTTCTTAATTGAGAAAGCTTATATATTTACTGAAGTGGGTAGCTGTTCACAGTGATTTCTGGTGAAACAACCGCTAGTCTTCCAAACTATTGAATAAGCGTTATAACTGTTATGTTATTCAATCCCTCTGGTAACTTGCAGGATCGACTAGATTGATCCTATGGGGTATCGGCTGTTGGTATAAACTTAAGATAAAGATCCATATTTGAGACTTGTTTTTGGAGGTTTTGTATATGTCAAAATACGTTTCGATTACTTAGTGATGTGATCAAGTTAATAACGTATATTTGGTTCGAACAAACAAGAACATGCAGTATTCGAAATAGCAACAAAGTATATAAATGCAGCAATATTCAAATAAACTCTTAAAGTGTAAAAGATTTTCAAAGTGACTGCGTGAAACGTAAAAGACAGGAATGTAAACAAATGTATAAAAACTTTCTGGGAAATAACAACGTTAATGTAAAGGTTTCTGGAAAAGTAAAGAACTTCAGTAATGGTAGAAAAAACATTTAAATGAAATGACTTTTAAAATAAAGAAACTTAAAAGACATTGATGCAAGATAAAATTAGACTGGAGGAATAAAGATACATTGAATAATAAAGTCTTGGTGCAATCATACGTACATCATTCGTGCATTCGTTTCCCTAGCCATGTGGTATTTTGAATGTGACTGAATTTTAGTACAATAGATATGACACACGAAATCCTAACATTAAGACTCCTATTTATACTAATTCGACCATAACAGTCTAACCCATAAGATCTTGCCACGTTTAGAACATGCAACACACCATGCTTCTCTTGCTTCCACGTTTTTCGAACCGTTTCTTCAGCGCGCGTTTCAACTCCTTTTATCCGCTTGCGTTTGAATTTCAAATGTATCACTCAGATTTGCTCGACATTCGAACTCAATACATCCATTCAAGGGCTAATTCCTTTCTTTCCAAACTATGATATTCACTATATTCCCTTGAATACTTTAACGTCATCTCGTCTCGAGCTCCATGATATTTCTTGAATCACGGACATCAAAATCTTGACTAACAAATGCCCTTTAAAATATGTATTTGAATCCCTTTTAAGAAATACTTATTTTAAATATATCTACAAGATTTTGATGTGACTCTTGAATAATTATGACCACACGATTTCCATCATGTCAATCACGATGACCCTGGTTTCGAACCACTTTTACACAAGACGGTATGGTGCATTTATTGAAAGCAATGATTATCCTTAATCACGCCATTACCAATACTAACTTCACGCCACCTCATCTTGTATCCAACCCACGTCTCCCACGTAACTTGGCATTAGTTGGTGAGTGTTTCCACTCCCTCACTATAAAACCAAACAAACTTTAGTCTTTCCACTTTTTCCACACTCTGAATCTTCTTCTTCCTTTCTTTCTCGTAAAAACCCTAATCTCTTTAATCAAAACCCCAACAATGTCTTCATCAACATCCCAGGTAAAAAAGATTTCTAAGAAGAAGACTAAGAACACTGGAACAATTTTGGAAAGCAAGGTTGGCACTCACCAAGGTCATCCTGTACTTATGCCCCAGGGACTCTCCAAAGAACAAGAGCTCTTATATTCCTCTCAGGTATTAATCCCTACTAACGCTTCTGGAAAAAGATTTGCCCTAATGGGTCCCCTTACGGTTTTTGAGATTCTTAAGGACACACGAAACATATTTCCTGTCTGTTACGATTTCAAACCTTTATTCAATACCATGGAAAACCCTAGGGTAGGAACTGAAAATGTCAATGATCCTGTTGCTACAAAGGACGTAGAAACTCTTATGACTACCCCAAAAGATCCTTTCATTCTGGACTATGTCAAAAACAACTTTAAACCATTTCGATCCTGTCCAACTGCTGATGTAGCATATGAAAACTGGTTCGCTAAAATGGAAGTTAAGAAAGGACATCAGTGGGAGGAATTAGGTATCTATAATTTCCTAAAATTATCCAAACCAGGCTTCACATACAGTCATCCTCTGTTATTCGCATCCCTGTATTTCTGGGATAGCACCTATAATACCTTCCACCTTCCCGGAGGGATGATCACACCCACATTCTTTGACATAACTGCCATCACTGGACTAACACCAGTAGGGGAAACATATGTTCCTGATGCTGAGGAACATTCAAGTATTATCGATTTCGATATCAAACTAGCCAGCTTCTCCAAATTCATCAGTCATTACCATACAGAAGGTGATAGTGTCTCTGATGTTGAACACATTGCCTTCCTTACTCTTTGGCTATCACGATATGTTTTCTGCAGCAGGTCACTTCAAGTAGCTAGTAGGTTCATTCCTCTGGCAAGAGATTTGCATGAGAACAGGAGGATTAACTTAAGCGAACTCCTGCTAGTTGACCTTTATGAGAGCCTGAGATCAGCCGTTTCGAGCTTGAAATCTCATACCTCCAAGAACATCTTGTTAGCCGGTCCTTTCTGGTTGCTCCAGTTATGGCTAAATGCTATGTTCGAGTCTTCGCTCTCCACTACAGATACTATTAATGAGCAAGATCCAGAGATAGTTGATCGAAACGTTGAGGGCACGAGGCTAAGGAGACTGACTCCTAGTGATGACAAGGCCGATTTCCAAGTTTCATTTTCAAAGTACATTATACTTCTCTCCAAACAACATGAATTTAAAGAAACTATGGCGCCTTTTGCTTCGAGGACTCATGGACCATCATGGTTCACTATGTCTCTTCGGAGGTTGCTAAATGCAAGGAAATCCAAGATATCTGAAGGCCTTTTATTACCAAGACGATCTCCTCAAGAATTACTCCGACCAAGAACCGATCCTCTTATTTGCCTATCAACCTAACTTCGTTCGAGACAATTTGGTGCATGTCAATTAATACGAACCCTTGTTCCAAACTCAAAGCGCCATTACCTCTGGTCGAACTTTTAAAGCCAGAGATGCCAAGCTTCAACAAGAACAATATCAAAAGTTCGCCCAATTCAACTTAATCCCTTTCGAACCAGCTCCCTTTTCTTCAAAGAGTTTTCTAGATTGGTGGATTAAATTCTATCAATCTCATATGTTTGACACTCTTACCATTCAAGCTAAACTGACTGCTGCGTTCGATGTGCAGGTACACAAAAAGAAAGGTAGGTTGACCCACGCTCGAGAGATTAAAGCTTTTCAGAATTACTTCGAAACTACTTATGATCCCACACGCCTGCAAACCACTGTATATCGAGCGGCTCAAACCTTGAGGGAAAAATTTAAAGAAAAAATTTCTAAGTTCAAACTCCCTTCAAGGTTGTCACCTGAGGATAGGTATAGGTTGGCACTCGAAATGCATCCACCTAAATTTCCACAACTACCTACCTCAGAATTGGCTCTAGCTTGGTTTCCTCCATATCCTTGGTGGTTAATTTGCAGCGAAATGCTCAAATATAAATCCCACAAGAAACTAAAGCCATCTGAGACTGTGACATGGGCTCGATATTGGCTTCATAATTTCCCAGGACCTCTTCGCTATGACCTTTCCGCCATGTCGATTCTTTCGAAAGAGGGCGCAGGTGCGAATGTTTTGGGAAATCCAAATATTTATTACTTTCTTTGTTTTAACTTTCGTTTTAATTGCTTCGATTTCCAGCCCTCAGGATCAAGACTACTGCATCGAAGACCAAGGAAGGGAACAGTTCTCAACAATCCCACGAGACAAATGATAGTGTGCCTAAAGTGACTCCAACAATCAATCCTGCAACTACAACAACGAACACCGCTGCGCCTACTCCAACAACTACTCAAGTCACCCCACCTACAACAAGATTCAAGGTAAACAATTTATCCCGCTATTTGAAATAGGTCGATTTTTCTATAACTCGAGTCTAAATTGCGTTTGTACCATTTCGCACAAGTAAACTTCCTCCGACCACTCCAAAAAGAAAAACTAGCACCATTGGGAAGACTCTCCCGGAGAAAGTTCTCCAACGGCTTTGCAAAAGAAAGAAAAGAGACATACCAAAGGATCCGGCGTCTCGGACTTGATTCAAGAGATGTTGCTCCCACATACCAATCCAAAATTCCACCTTCGACCTCCAATGTAATATTGGAACATATAGACAGTAACATATCTACGGATAACCCACAGGTAAGTTTACTTCGAATTCTTAAAATGATTATTCGTACCTTAGTTATCAGTTTCTAATCTTCTCTTTTTTTCTTTTCTCTCCATGTAGGATGATTCGACCCAGATCCCAATCACTTCGACTCCTCCTCCGCAAGCATCTGCTCCGATTCACTCTTCTCCTCATGGGGATTCGAATAACCCAGTGCAAAACAGAGGCTCTTCTTATATGGCACTCCCAACTGGAGCTTCTGATCGACCTGATGATCAAGGCACTTCGCCTCCTCTCAAGGAGACCAATGAAATAATGCCTGAAGATGCTACAGAACTACCTTCAGAGGTTCTTCACCCAAAATCTCCTCCAACAATCCCTCAAGGCGTGAACAAATACCTCAAAGAAGAGGAAAAAACGCCTCTCGAGAGTGAAGGTTCTAGCGAGGAAGGTCGAGGATGAAGAAGGAGAAGACGCTCAAGAGGTTTCGAGCGAATGAACGGGGTCTGATGCTGATGGTGATCAGAATGATGATATCGAAGTGGTGGACTTGACTGATGATGAACCAGATGATGGAAACGTGAATAACGACGGTGATGGTCTTCGTACTAATGAACCAATGGACTTCGAAATGGATGTTACTCCATTACGTATGGAACTTCCTGGGTCTTCTCAGCCCCAAACAGCTGAAGAAGAATTAGCCAATTTGAAAAGAAATGACCCTATTGGGTACATGAAGGCTAAGTTGGCTCAAAGGGATATTCCACTTTCTGCGACTGGTGCTGGTTCGACCTCTAGGTCTATGCCTTCTGATGATAGGGTTGTGCTTCTTCATAGAATTAGAAAAACAAT
The DNA here is from genome assembly GCA_021764765.1 of Vicia sativa. NCBI lineage: Eukaryota > Viridiplantae > Streptophyta > Magnoliopsida > Fabales > Fabaceae > Vicia > Vicia sativa. The sequence goes on along the minus strand of CM038796.1, from coordinate 82,413,097 downwards.
CCTCAATGTGGATCTATTCGAAGTGCTTAAACAAGATAGCACCGCTTGTTTCATCATGAAGGGATTACTGAACCAAGTTGACCTCACTACCTGCTCTCTGGAAGTTAGTACCATCCTATTCTAACCGCCTTTGTTGGATAATGTGATGGATGCCTCCTCCGGATGAATCTGTAAATAAGGTTCAAGAGAAAAGAGCTTCAATGGATGCTTATGAACATGCCTCAAAGCTTTCGAAGAAGTCAAGAGCTAGCCACATATTAAGCAAGCTAAAGTGACTATGAGCTTGATCTCAATCCATCCTCCTCTGGGAGAAACAGATTCAAGAACTTGGCTAAGATCAAAGAGGCCCAGACAACAAATTGCCTATGAATCCAACACCTTTGAGAACCGATTTGAAGAACTTCTTAACAAGGGCCTTGCTGAAACAGAAGCGGCTGAGCAACTCAAAGGTGAAGTTGCCATCCTCGAAGGTGCCAAGCGCTTTACCCAACAAAGACTTGAGTCTTTCAAGAATATCTTCGACCGGTGAGGAACAATCCCACTTTTGAATCTTGATTATTTTGTAACTCTTGTATTTTGATTAAATGTTTACTTGTAACGCTTGAACAACGCCATTTTGGCAATTATGTTACCATTTTGGCATTCCATTACAATATTGTGACTATATTGTTAGTATTCGAATCTCCTGCAGGCATGGTTTATACTTTTTTAAATACTTCCCATTTACCTTTAGGATTCGTTTATCATCGGCCGGTTCTTCATACGCATTGTTCGAAAAGCGTTTTGCTATTCGAAAAGGGCCTTCCCAATGAGGTGACCATTTACCCAATGCTTTATTCTTTTTGTCCATGGGCAATATGACTTTCCATACTAAGTCATTAGCGTTGAATGTCTTACCTTTTACTCTTTTGTTATATGCCCTGGCCACTCTTTCCTTTTGCCTCATTAAGATTTCCAATGCATGTAGTCTGACTTCGTCTAACTCAACTAACTCATTCACCATCATTTCCCAATATAATGACGTGGGGAGTTCATGTTGTCTTTGGATTCGAACTGACTGTAGATGAATTTCTACAGGTAAGACTGCATCATGGCCAAATGTTAGTTGGAAAGGTGTAGTATTGGTAGCCTCTTTAGGAGATGTTCTACAGGCCCATAGTACTTGGTCTAAAGTTTTATGCCAATTCTTTGGCTTTTTACCAATGTGTTTTTTGATCAAACCAATTATTACTTTGTTGGCTGCTTCGACCTGACCATTTGCTTGAGCATAATATGGTGTTGATGTCAATAGTCTAAATCCCATCTCTGAGCGAACTCTTGCATCTTTTTACGATCATCTGGACCCTTGGTGTAGTTATACCGCAACCCAAACCTATAGATTATTTGTTTCGTATGAATTCAATAATAGCTTCTTGATCTGCGATTACTGGTATCGCTCGATCCACTTAGTAAAATAATCTATTCCTACCAAGATGTACTTGACCTTTAGGCGGATTGATTTCTCCTATCAAATCTAACGCCCATCCTCTAAAGGGCCATGGTTTAATGATCGAATGCAGCTCACTCGCAGGAGCATGTTGAATCCGCATGTTTCGACATTCTTCACATCCTTTAGCGAAGTCTATGCAATCTTTGAGCATGCTAGGCCAATACATACCATATCGAAATAGCAACCACTTCATCTTGTGGCTGCTTGATGTGCCCACATGCCCCATTGTGAACTTGATAATGCGGATATGCCTCACTTTCTCCTAGGCATTTGAGCAATACACCTTCTTGGGTTTTCTTGAACAATTCATTTCCCATCGGGACATATGATAATGCTCTATATTTCGTTTTCTATCTACGTTTATGGTTGGATCTTTTAGATAGCTTATAATTGGGCTTCGCTAATCGCATCGATACGGTGTTTGTGGCTAACACTTGAATCTATCTTTACCACTACAACCTAACTTAATATTTTCTAGATCGATGGCGTTAGTCGGTAGCCATAACCCTACCTCTTATTTCGATCAACTCTTTAAAGTTTTGTGTAGAGACTTTATAAGCCAACTGTGCTAGGTCATTTGCTTCTTGATTCTCTATTCTTGGTATATGTTGGATATCCATATATTGAATTTTTGATCACTGTTAGCTATGACGAAGTATGTCATCAAATTTTCCTTTATGCATTTATATTCCTTTGTTATTTGTTTGACCACTAACTCGAGTCACCTTTAATTTCGATTTAGTTGCCCCAATTCAACAAAGCTTCAAGTCCAACAATAAGCGCAGTATTCACTTCATTGTTTGAGCAACGAGGCCATCCAATTTATACTTGAATTTTGTTGGGATTCCTTCAGGAGAAATTATAAGAACTCCAACACCACTACCTTCTTTGTGAGTCGAACCATCGAAGTATAATTTCCAAGGTTGCGTCTCAACATAACCCATAATGGTCTTTTCGACCAGTGAGTGATCCACCATGAAATCAACAATTATTTGACCTTTCATAGCTCTCAAAGGCATGAAGGTTAAAGAATATTCTGTTAGGGCTAAAGCCCATTTACCCACTCTACTATGCATAATTGGTTTTGACAGCATGTGTTTGATAACATCGAAATGAGAGGAGACATAAACATCAACAGGCTTTATATAATATTTAAGTTTCATACAAGAGAAGTATAAACATAGGCATAACTTTTCTATGTTACTATATCTAGTTTCTGCATCATTTAGCACCCTACTTAAATAGTATATAGCTCTTTCGATGCCATTACTATCTTCTTGTGCTAACATACTACCTATAGTAAATTCAGAGGATATATACAATCTCATGGGCTTTCCCATGTGGAGACAAGATAGGAGGTTGAGAGAGGTATCTCTTAATTTCGTCGAAGGCCTCCTGATGTACTTGACTCCACTCGAAGGCTTGGCCTTGTTTTAAACGAAGTAGTGGAGAGAATGCTTGAGTCTTTCCACTTAGATTCGAGATGAATCTTCTAAGAAAATTTATCTTCCCCAGCAGGGACTGCAACTCTCTTTTTGATGTGGGTGCTTTAGTCTCCATGATGGCTTTGGTCTTATTTTGGTTGATTTCGATTCCCTTTTTATGAACCACAAAGCCCAAGAAGTCTCCTGCCTGCACAAAAAATGCACATTTAAGGGGGTTCATTTTCAAGCCATGTTTTCTCATTCTTTCGAATGATTGGCTCAGATGGTGCAGATGGGTTTCTGAAGAGACAGACTTGATGACTATGTCATCAATATACACCTGCATAAAAGTCTCAATAAAATCGTGAAAAATGGAATCCATTGCTCGTTGGTAAGTGGCTGAGATTTTCAAACCAAAAGGCATCACTACCCACTCATAGGTGCCTAAGGCTCCTGGACAACGAAATGCTGTCTTGGCAACATCTTCTTCAGCAATAAAAATCTGATTATAACCAGAATATCCATCTAGCATGCTTAAGTATTCGAATCCTGCAGTAGTCTAATATTTACTTTCGGCGCAGAGTATTGGTCTTTGGGGTTCATTTAAATCCCTAAAGTCTATGCATATTCTCAGGAACCATTTTCTTAATAACGGCACTATATTAGCTAACCATTCGACATACCTTGTGGTTCTGATGAACTTGCAACGCAGCAACCTTTCGACCTCAGCTTTAATCTTCGTGAGCACTGCTGGCGCGAACCTCCTAGGAGTTTGCTTGATGGGCTTCTTGCCATCCTTGATTGGAAGTCCTGCTCTACCAACTCTCTTTTCAAGCCGGGCATTTCGTCGTAATCCCACGAAACAATCTTTATTTTGTTTGAGGATTTCGATCACCTCTTGCTTGAGACTTGGACCCAGTCTGGCACTTATATAGGTTATTCTTTTTGTTTTGTCATCCCCCAAATTTACCTCTTCGAGTTGATCCTGTGCCAACATCTTAGCACCTATGTTTGTAGGATCCTGCTCGAAACCCAGGGGTTCTGTATCATATATGGCATCTAACCTTTGTTCTATTTCTTTTTCTTCGCAGGGTGAGTCTTTCGAACCTGCCCCTTTCATGTTATTTTCTTCAACTATACTATCTATTTCAGCCTCTGAAGCTGCTATCCATTTGTTCTCAGCCATATAGGCCGAAATCCTTTCGAAGAAGGAGGACTCAGTCATGAGCACTATTGTCGAATTCCCAGCCTTCTGGCCGTCTTCTCGAAGTACCATCGAGTCCTTCGTCTTCTTTACTTATTTTTCTGTCCCAATACATGCCATCATGGCGAAGGGTCATATAATATTGCGCATCTCTGGCTTCGTTCATCTCCCCATTTGGAGCACAAGGGGCTATTCGTGCTAGATACTTGTCATAATTCCTTTTGTTGACGAGGTTGACTGTAGTCTTGAAGTAACTCTGATCTGCCTCGATGTTCTCCACTATCCCATCTTCTCTCCATAGCACTAACCTTTGGTGCATTGACGAAGGGCCCCTCGCCATGAATCCATTCTCTTCCTAACGGTTGTAATTGGCCTTGGCTTCGATTACCATGAACATGGTGGGCTGCACTCGAACCAACGGTTAACTCCACTTGCACCACTCCCAATGTTTGACCAACTTTCCCTTCATAATTTGATAGCACCATGTTATGCGGTTTAACATCACTTTCTTGTATTCCCAGCTTTTTTAACATGAAATGAGGCATTAGATTAACCGCTGCGCCTCCATCTACCAGGACCTTATTCACACCATGGGCATTAACCTTTGCTCGAATGAACAGTGGCTTCAAATGGTTCTTCATTGTTGGCTCGATGTTCAAGAAGGCATTCGCTCTTCGACGGCGCCATTATCCATGACATAATAGCAAACTGGCCTATGTTTCATCATATCAATGTTATCATCCTCTTCCTGTTCTTCGATTTCGGTTTCTTGTCCGAACTCAGAATATTTTACCAGATAATCGAATCTTCCACTGGGTTCTCCCAAAGTATCCCAGATCTCTTTCTCAGGGGAGAGTTGGTTCGTTATTTGGACCTTTTCTAATTGGCGCCTCAGACCTTCAGTAGCTTGTACCAATTCCCGTCCCTGACTCTCCTGGCCCTCAGTAGCCTGGATGTCCTTTGAAACAAATGACTGCGCTGGCTTAGTCAAAGCTTCTGGTTGTTGATGGATGTCTTCAGTGACGCCATTGTTGGCTCCGATCAGTCCCCAACTCTCATTCTCAGTGTTTTCATCTTTCAATGTATTGACCCTTGGTCTGTTTCCACCATATTTATTTCTCCCATACTGCGGGCTCGGAGTAGTTGGTGTCTGCAATATCCGAGGATCCTCATCTACCTTCATCTTTGGCTTATCGGCAAACTTGATCGCCTTCTTTGATTGCATTCGAATTAAGTCCAAGAAAACAACGTGAGGTTTTGTGACCTAAGAAGCTATGATACTTGAATCCTTTTCTTTCTTTGGTCTAAAGGAGGTATTTTAACATTCGATGGCACAATCGGTTGACCATCTTTGACAAGGTGTCAAAAATCTCATCACACTTTGTCACATCAAAGGTGTACACCTTCTTTGGGAATTTGTCGTTTTTTCATTTTCAACAATTTCTTTTCCCTTTGTGGGAACCAACAGCTTACAAGAGTAAGGTGGGGCTGTTTAACTCGCTAGGTCCACTTGACCTCCTCGAAATCGGGACGGTCTTGACTTCCTCGGTTTCGACATAGGAAATTCTTTCTTTCTTGTTACTTTTGAAAGCCTCGCCTTCTCGGCCTTTAGTCTTCGACTGTCGAACCCTATCGCCAACCGAGCCATATCTCTCAAGTATTGTGTATCTAATTTCTTTCGAATCGAATAGTCAAGGCCACCAGGCCATTTCGACTAATTCATGTTCGGGGACCAACGTGAAACATCTGGATTTCAATAGTCTGAACCTATTCAAGTATTCGTCTATGGGTTCAGTAAACTTCCTCTTAACACTAGCTAGTTCCTTCAGACTTATCTTGGATTGTCCCATGTAAAATTGTTCATGGAACAATTTTTCTAAAAGGGCTCAGGTATCTATGGATCCAGGTGGTAATGTGGTGAACCAGGTGAAAGCATTTTTCGTAAGTGAACTTGGGAAATACTTAATCCTAAGGTTCTCATTATTGGCTATGTCTCTTGCTTCAGTGAGATACCTGGCTATGTGTTCGACTGTTGATTCGTTAGTATCTCCAAATGAACTTTGTAAACTTAGGGATGTTGTGTCCCCTTGGTAAGTCTGTATGCATCACGTAATCGCTATGGAGAAGCATAATTTGGCCTCCTAATCCACATTAATACCGCTTTGGGCCATTATTCTCTCTATCATGGTGGTTAAGTTATTTTCGCCAAGATATTATCATTTGAATTCTATGGACCACCGCGTCGGATCTTGGTTTCTACCTATCATAACTACTCCTCTAGGTTGTTCGTCTCAAAAGCTGGGGCCTCTTGCCTTTCGAGCGGCCCCGGTTCCCCAACTACCCTCTGTGGTTCCTCTCGAATTCTTGGAGCATCATACTTTCGATCCTCGCCATCGGGTTCTACAACTCCCTAAGTGGTTCTTCTCGAATCACCGGGCATTTCTCTGCCCTTGCCCTCGTGTCAAATTCTTCTCTAAGCGGCCTATAGGGTGGGTCAATGGCGTGTTCGATGATAGGTGTGTTTGCTCGAACCACACTGGTTACATCTCACGCTGGTGGGGCAAAGAAATCGCTATTCGACCATATCATATCTCTGCGTTTTCCTATTCGTCACGGTCACGTTCTGAACTATTGGGGCAAAGATTTCTTGCATAGTTTGTGCTAACACTCCGATCATATTATGGTTACTATCATCCATCAGTTGCCTAAAAGCCATTTGGTTTTCTGTGGTTAAGGTGGGTAAAGCGCTATAACCCCCCAGACTTTGGTTATTTGTAAGAAATTGATTAACCCCAGATCCAGATCCTAATTGGGGTGATGCATTTGACGTCGAAGTTTGCAAACCTACCATGAAAGATGTTGGCATCCCGTAAGAAGGGTTTCTGGGTCTATTACCCTCGAAACAAGGTGGTCTAGTTTGTAGTGGGGTGGCGAAATGGGCTTGTGTCCCTGGTTGTGGGATGGATCCCCCAGGGTAACCAGTGGTTCCTGTATTGCCCAAGATCGAATTATTTATTGACGTGCCACTTGTTCCATTCGTGGCTATATTACTAGTCGAAGATGCAACTGACTGTGCATTCGAAGGGATCGCACTGGACGTTGTAGTCGAAACAGACGCATTAGTGCCTGTTCCATGTGGGGCATTTTGTTCCCCTTGTTGATTATTAGACATTCTATTATTTCGCCTTCTTCTAGGTAAAGGTTGGTTACTCTTAGTTATTCTACCACTCCTAAGGTTCATATACCAATGAACTTTGTTTACTCAGCAAGAATTTCTATAATAATTATGGTTATAATTTTCCTAGTTTGTAACAGCCAAACTCGGTCCCACTGGGCGTGCCATTTTGTTCACAGTGATTTCTGGTGAAACAACCGCTAGTCTTCCAAACTATTGAATAAGCGTTATAACTGTTATGTTATTCAATCCCTCTGGTAACTTGCAGGATCGACTAGATTGATCCTATGGGGTATCGGCTGTTGGTATAAACTTAAGATAAAGATCCATATTTGAGACTTGTTTTTGGAGGTTTTGTATATGTCAAAATACGTTTCGATTACTTAGTGATGTGATCAAGTTAATAACGTATATTTGGTTCGAACAAACAAGAACATGCAGTATTCGAAATAGCAACAAAGTATATAAATGCAGCAATATTCAAATAAACTCTTAAAGTGTAAAAGATTTTCAAAGTGACTGCGTGAAACGTAAAAGACAGGAATGTAAACAAATGTATAAAAACTTTCTGGGAAATAACAACGTTAATGTAAAGGTTTCTGGAAAAGTAAAGAACTTCAGTAATGGTAGAAAAAGCATTTAAATGAAATGACTTTGAAAATAAAGAAACTTAAAAGACATTGATGCAAGATAAAATTAGACTGGAGGAATAAAGATACATTGAATAATAAAGTCTTGGTGCAATCATACGTACATCATTCGTGCATTCGTTTCCCTAGCCATGTGGTATTTTGAATGTGACTGAATTTTAGTACAATAGATATGACACACGAAATCCTAACATTAAGACTCCTATTTATACTAATTCGACCATAACGGTCTAACCCATAAGATCTTGCCACGTTTAGAACATGCAACACACCATGCTTCTCTTGCTTCCACGTTTTTCGAACCGTTTCTTCAGCGCGCGTTTCAACTCCTTTTATCCCGCTTGCGTTTTGAATTTCAAATGTATCACTCGTATTTCTGTTCGACATTCCGGAACTCAATACATCCATTCGAAGGGCTAATTCCTTTCTTTCCAAACTATGATATTCACTATATTCCCTTGAATACTTTAACGTCATCTCGTCTCGAGCTCCATGATATTTCTTCGAATCACCAGACATCAAAATCTTCAGCTAACAGTAGCATGGTTGCATTTAAGGCTATTTTAGCCTTACTTATCTATAGTTTGGTGTTTTTTCCTAACGAGAGTGATTTTGTGGATGTTAAGGTTATCCGGATATTCCTAATTTGAAATCCAGTGCCTACCCTACTTGGGATAATTATCATTCTATTCATCATTGGACTTTGAAGGAATATGGGCTTATCAGATGTTGTGCACCATTATTGTACAAGTGGTTTGATTCGCATTTGCCTTGCTCCAGACTCTTCACAAATAATATAGATAAACTTATATGGTCCAAAAGGCTTATGGCACTCACCTAGACTAATTTAACTTGGTATGATTCTTGTTATGATATTGGGTCGATTATAGACAGTTGTGGGGAATTCCCTAATGTACCTCTTCTTGGTATACTAGGAGGAATTAGCTACAACCCTGTTCTTGCAAGACACCAATTTTGATATCCTATGAGAGACAAGTCTGACAACATTTTGGTGTCCAAATTTTTCTACATAATGGAAGAGAAAAAGTCAGATTTGAGGAACCGCATTGTGTCTGCTTGGCACAAGATTGACAGGAAAGATAAAAAGTGTATAGTAAGGAAGATTTGTACCGCCTTTGATCCTTATACTCACTGGGTTCATGCTCGTGCTTGTACTCTTCAGATGCCTTATTATGTGGAGGCGCCTTTATTTTCTACTATTACACCATCACGTCCTAATCTCCCTATTAAGACAAAAGAGGAATTGAGAGAGGCATTGCCCAAAGTGCAACAAGAGAGAGATGTTTGGAGAAACAAGTTTCATACCTCACAGCTTGAGAAAGAAAAGTTTCAAGAACAAGTTAAAGAGAAGGATGGATTGATTGAGATTCTTGAGAGCCATGATGTGGAGAATATGGAGAAGTAGAAGGGCTTATGTTCCTCTATTATTCGACCAGTCCCTAGTACCCAAGACTATTCTCACATTCCTCGTGATTCCGGTGCTTGGAAAGGTATTGTTGACGGGTACATGTTTAAGAATGAGCAATTGAAAGAACAGATCAGGAAACTAAAGGGGAAGCGTCAGCGTGAAGAAGGTTCTTCTGCAGATGTGGTTTCTTAGGACCCATAGTTCCTAGCTAATTTCTCTCTTGTACTTTGGATTATGGAAACTTGTATAGAAAAGTTGTAATACTTTCCAAACAATTTTATTAATGAGATGAGTTTATTTAGTTTATTTCAAAATGTGTTGTTCCTTTGATGTTAACAATTAAGGTTTCCTAAGTTCCTTTAAAAATGAAAAAAATAACAATAAACAAGATAAATCATGTGCATTGCATATCATGAATCATGACGCACATATTCTTGTATTTCACACTATTTCAGGTGTCTTATTCATTAACTTTCTTCGTTCAGTCTTCAAGTTGTTGCATCACTAACACTCGAGCCAACTACAAAAACAAGATGGAAAATCTAGAGCAAGAGAACCGTGAACTGCGCGAAGAGGTTACTTCCTTGAGGACTGGTATGGCCAACTTGACCGTTATGGTAAAATAGTTGGTGGCTGCTCAAAATCAGCCACCACCACCTTCTCTTCCTTGTCCTCATATCATTCAATCTCAATAGACAACCATGATTTCTGAAGTTCAAGATGTTCATGTTTCTGCAATGCCAGTTGCTTCTGTTGTCCAACACCGTATGCCTCCTAGTTATCCTTGGGGAGGGCTAGAAAACTTTATGCTTAAAGGTTACAACCTTACTACTCAAGTAACCTCCTTGGACCAACCTGCTGTTGTTTTCGAACCTCCTGTGGTGCATGCTTCTCCTGTTTTCAAAAAAGAGTTTGATAATCTCCCTTCTCCAAGTGAAAGTTTGGATTTCTATAATAGGATGGACGGATTTCAAGAACAGTTTAGCAAGATGCAAAAAGAGTTGAAAGCCCTTAAAGGAAAAGAGTTGTTTGGTGACAATGTCAATGATATGTGCTTAGTTCCCAACGTAAAAGTGCCTGCTAAGTTCAAAGTTACAGAGTTCGAGAAAAACAAGGGAAATTCTTGTCCACGTGATCATCTGATGATGTACTTGAGAAGAATGTCCGCTCATACTAAAGATCAACGATTTCTCATTCATTTATTTCAAGATAGTCTGACTGGTGTTGCCCTGTGGTGGTACATGAATCTAGACAATAGTGACATCCATACATTCAATGATTTGGGTGAAGCTTTTGTGAAGCACTACAACTATAAAATGTACATGGAGCCTAAATGTGATCAATTAAGGGAAATGGTTCAGAAGGATAAAAAACCGTTCAAAGAATATGCTCAGCGATGGCGTGAACTTGCTGCACAAGTAATACCTCCGTTAAGTGAACCAGAAATGTTATTTCTCTATTTTTAGGACTGGCTTTATGTTTGGTAAAACTAATATAGCAACAATAGGTTAAATAGGATTTATAACTTGTAAGGAGAAAACAGGTTAAAGTTCTATTTAATGGAGAAACATGTTGTGTTGAAGTGTTTTAACAAATGGAACAACATGTCGAAAGAGATGTCGTGACATCAGACATCAAACATCATGTCTGCTGAATTATTAAATCAGACACATTTCTGTTTTAAGTTATGCAGAATATTCAGGGAATATTATGCATCCTATGTGGCTTGATATGGAAGGCATATGTGAAGGTCCAGAATATTCAATCAGAAGTTGAAGATAAAAATTAGGGAACTTAAGATTGAAGACCTTGATTACAGTAGAAGTTTTATGCAGTTTGTTTTCTGCAGTTTGTTTCTACAAATTGTTACAACTGATATGCTGTTATGTGAAGGCCCAAGTCCAATTGGGATAGAATGTTATAAATAAGCAGTTTGTAACCTAGTTTTAGTAAGCTAGTCGGTTTTAGAAAGATGTAGTCTTTAGGGTTAACCATGTAAGTGAACCACTCAGATTGTGGGATTGTCACTGATTTGTCCCTCGAAGCCTGTAGGCAAGAGGATTATTTTACTCACTCAGAATCTATGAAGACATGAGTGTAGTTGTGTCCTTGGAAGAAGCTGTGAAGAAATTCCAAGTTTGTTTGAGTCATGAGTTTGAATGTTTTGTGTTTGCATTGATGTTCTCCAAACTATTTGTGTGTTTGAAAAGTTGATAGATATCAAGCTGTTAATGCAGTGGCTGCATGTTGACTGCTAGACATCATTGAGATGATTGGAAGTGGAATGGGGATATTCCATATCTAGGGAGGACCTAGATAGAAGGGTCATTGGGTAGGGATTATGTGAAGGTTGTAAACAGGGAGGTTTAACTCTGAATTAGTACTACTGATAGTGGACTTCATTCCTGGCTTGGTATGCCCCAAAATGTAGGTTGGTTTGAACCGAACTGGGTGAATAATTATGTGTGTTACTTTTGTTTCCTACATTGTTAATTTTAATTCTACCTTGTCTGTTTTTATAATGTCTGATTAGATGTCAAGACATCCTTATATGACATCTGAGTCTGATGTTGCACCAGAATTTCAGGAAATGACTAAATTTTTCATGAATACTTTAGGTTCATTATATTACAAGAAGATGGTAGCTAGTGCACCTAATAATTTTGCTGAAATGGTGAGTATAGGATTTCACCTTGAGGAGGTTGTCCGAGAGGGACAATTGTCTAAAGAAGAAGCCTCTAGTGGGACCAAGAAGCCATCCTTTGGTTTCTCCAAAAAGAAGGAAGATGTTAATGTTGTTTTTCATAAAAGGAGAACCAGACCTCCTAGAAGACGTACCAAGAATCAACAATATGTTGTTGTTGTCACCCCTATTATTGTTGTCACTCCAACTGCAATTCCTTATCATAAAGTGCCTCGGCAAGGGTAAGGTCCGAAAAGAGAGTCGTTCGATCTGACTCTGATGACTTATGGGGAGTTATACCCAACATTGATTAAGAGACACTTGGTGCAACCAAGGGCTCCTCCAGTTGTTCCAAATCCTTTGCCTTGGTATTACAAGGGTGATCAGAATTGTGCTTACCATCAAGGAGCACCCGGGCATACTATTGAGAATTGATATCCATTGAAGTCATAAGTGCAAAAGATGGTTAGATCTGGTCTCCTGTCTTTCAAAGAAATTGGTCCTAATATGCAAGAGAATTCGTTTCCTAAACACGAAAATGCTTTGAGTTTGATTGATGGAGAAAATAGAGTCTATGATGTGAATTTGGTTATTGGAGATATTGTAAAGATGCATGTTGCTATTTGTAGGGTTGGATACTGTGTGCATAATTATGCTTCTTTTAATGTGTGCAGCGAGGATACTCGTGGTTGTACGAATATAAAGAAAGATCTTAAGGATTTGATGGACATGAATCTTATTCAGGTTATCAGGCCAAAAGACAAACCAGATAATGAAGTAAATGTTGTTTATGGTCCTCCCAGAGAGATTCAAATCTGTGATATGAATGAAACTAATGTTGATCTGGTCAATTTGCATGCTTCATATTGCTTTTTGTAATTTTAAGAAGCGCATAGTTACAATGATTGTCCCACATGTAGCAAAGATCATCGTGGGTGTGAACTTGTCAGAAAAGGTATCCAGCGTCTATTAGATGAAGGCACCATTTAGATTGTAGTAAGCAGAGTTGGTTTCAATAATGGCGTCAACCTGATTGAGGACTTGTTTGATGTTTATGATGATAAACATACTTTTGCTGATGAGTATCTCCCTGTTGAGCAATTTGAATATAATGATGAAGATGCAACATCTTTTATTTCTAATGAATATATGCCTAAAGGAGAATTTGCATCTGTTGAAGAGTTTGTGATTGTTAATGTTGGTGTTACGATCCTTTCTAAAGCATATGCTAGGTATGTCAAGTGACCTAATATGGAAGAGCTCAACACGGTAACTCCTGTGGAGATACATGAAAAGTGGGTTAAGAAATGATTGATTGACTTTAGTCATTGTTGTTGCTCTAATTGTGAAGGGAAACCTTGGGGTTGTGCTACTTTAAGAGATGATCTCCCAACTTTGACGAAATTGGGTTTATTTATAATGGAGCAATAGGTGTTCTTGCTTATAGAAAGAGAAATGCTGATATGATGCGTGCTTCCTTGCCAACAACAGAAGAAGTTTCTGATGCAAAGGATGAGACCATTGTTTATAAACCGAGTGAAGGATAAAAAAACACTTAGAAGGGGGGTGAATAAGTTTTTCCTCTTTTAATTTTCCTTTACGTAGCAACAAACTAAACACGCAGTTATTTTTATCCTGGTTCGTTTGAAACTCAAACTAGTCCAGTCCACCCGCCAAGGTGATTTCGCCTCTCTCAACGAGGAGTTAATTCACTATAATCCGAACTGAGTGCAATTGCACAACCAAGTGTTGTGACTAACAAACAATGCACAAGCCAACTGCAAGTGACTAACACCTCTAAGACTCTCTAGTCCTAGCCCTCTTGAGAAATCTGACCCAACTGGTCTCTCAAGGAAAAATATAAAAATGAAACTTCTAACAGTGTTTAAATTTACTTCTAAAAAGATTTATCACAACAATGATGTTTTACACGAAGTTCAAGCTCAAAATAATAAAAACACAAAGTGTTTCTATGTTCAACTTTTGTTCAGCGTAAGTTTATAATAATAGATGTTGTTTTTTCCTTTGAAAACTTGAACTTATATATATATATATATATATATATATATATATATATATATCTGCTGAATTAATCTGTTGTGTGTCTTGAGTGAAGAGAATGTAATTAATGTTGCTTGTCTGCTTGTACTTTGTGTTCTCAATGACCTCGAACTTTGTTCCACTTGAGTAATTAAGCTATCTTAGCCTTAGTAGAGTAACGGTACTGTTGCAGAACTTGCCTTAGAAGATGAGGTATTGATAACTTATTTCTTTATCTTCTGTAAGCCTTTGTTATCTTATCTTCTATCAGAGGTTGCTTCAACTTTTCTCTTATTAGAGGTTGCACTTGCATGCTTTTTTTTAGTAGTTTCTTTCAGCTTGCGTGTTCATAAGTTCTTTTTATCTTCTATAACTTCTAATTCTTTATCTACTCAACATAATTTGATATTTCACTTTTCTTGAGTGTTTGAGTCAGAACATCATCTGAAATGAAAATAATACTTATCAGAGTATCATATTTACTATACAAAATTTGTTTCACTTGTTATCATCAAAACTCTAAGATATGATTAGAACCAAACTATGTTCTAACAATCTCCCCGTTTTTTATGATGACAAAAACGTTTAGATTTTGATTGAAATTTTTTGTATAAATGTGAAAAAGTAATCTCCCCCTGAGATAGATAACCTCCCTCTAAGATAGATAATCTCCCCATGAGATAAATACTAGAAAAGAATAAATGCAAGGTAGAACTTCCCTGAGTTTGTTCTTTTCTTTCAGAGTTTGCTTTCAGACTTTTCATTTCAGAGTTTGGATTTTTACTTCAGATTTTTCTTCCAGAGCTTAGATTTTCCTGCATACTTTCAGAAGCAGATACAATTTTATATTTTGTTAGAAATGTTTGACACTTAGTCCCAATAACTACTATATTTAATTAGATCAAAATCACAGTTTCTCCCCCTTTTTGTCATAATCAAAAAATATTAAAAATAATGCAAATATTTTAAAAGAAGAACCAAAGTATTTTTACTAATGATGCCAAAAAAAACATGGTTACAGAGGTTTCAAAACAAAAACAAGAACAACAAAAAAGTTAAAAACAGATGCACAGAAGTTTTAAGGAGACTGAGGCAAAGGTTGATGTGAGACTAGGGATAGAAGAAGATTCTTAATTTCATTATAGGACTCTTCTTGCTTCATCATCCAAGATTTGATCTCTTTGTTTGTCATGTCTTGCTTGTCCAGACGTTTACCCACAACTTTTTTTCCTTCTTTAACTCCTTCGGAGTTTCCATTACAGGAGAAGTTGGAGAAGCATCTTCAGTAGAAACAACCTTAGAAGATAAACCGTCAGCTCTAGGACATAAGGCACTTGAGAAAAGGGTGTCAAGATCAATCACAAGTGTTGGCACCTTCTTACGAGTATCTGTAATACGGTGAACTGACTTTGTGGATTTTGTATCGCAAATGTGCGGATAGCAAGAGTCGCCACCGACTTTTCTTTTATCCAATTAAGGGAAGGTAAAAAGTACAGAAAAAGACCTTCGTTAGATTTTGAGTAAAGGAGAAGGTTATGAAAAGGGAAGGTATTAGCACCCCTTTCCATCCGTAGTTATCTACGGGCTCTTAGTTGCTCTTAGATCACTTTAAAATTGTGCTTTCTGTGTGTTTGACAAAAATGTTTTGAAAAGGCATTTCGCTTTGACTTTGTAATGATTCATGTAGGAATGTATACAAAGTGTTTGGAAATGTTTCATTTTTGAAAAGAGTTTGAACTTTGACAAAAGTGTGAGGTGCGAAAAGTATTTTTGATTGAGCAAGCAACTAAAAGTCTTATTACCTACTCAGAATTGGTCGTTTTCGTGTTATTTTATGTTCCTTTAGAATGGCGCTATCCATACCATTAGTTGGTAGGTAACTCTATTTGTTGGATGTAAGCGGGACATTCGAAGGGACATCGGATGGTCATAGAAAGCAACTTGTAGGAAGTATCCTAGCACATTCGAAGGGACTATCATCATTTTTTCGTAGGCGACAATCGAGGGTCAAGATCATGTATTCGGAGGCGACATCGTGGGTCTTATGATCTTTGTATCGAAGGGACTTTGATGATTTGTTTGAAGGCAACGGTGCTAGAATACCTCTACGTTCGAGGGACATGACCATTTGTATTCGTAAGGCAACGAGAGAGAATTACCCTAAGGGGTGCGTGTGTGAAGAAGTGTGTTGATTCAGATATTATATCTTGAAATTAGAGTGAGCTACGTTCAATTTTATCTTGCCATACACGCCTAATTACTAGCAGTTTATAGGGTGCGGAAATTAAATTGCGGAAAGTAAAAGTGCGGAAAGTAAATGTCCTACGCTATTACATGGCTTTGGGGCAGTTACATAATATAGGAGTGCGGAAAGTAAAGGCGGAAATGTAAAGGTGCGGAAAGTAAATCCTACGCTATTACATAATAAAAATTTGCAACCTATACATCTTTTCTAGAATTTGTAAATGAGATAATCATAAATAATCGAATAAAGTTAGTAAAATGTTTTGGAAATTAGTAGGAAAATGTTTTTAGGTTGGTAACCTTAATTAAAAGAAAGAAAATATTTTTGTATTTTTGAGATTGATTTTAATGTAAAATCCTAAATCTATGTTAATTAGCATTTAATTAGAAAAATAATTGAAAATGCAAATAAAAATAAATGTTTTTGTGTCAAAAATTAAAATAAAGGTTTTGAAACCTAAATCTAAAATTAAAACATTTTTAGGATTTTAGAAAATAGTCAAATTAATTTATGAAAATAAATAAAAATAAGAAAAGAGAAATTAAAAAAAAAGGTTAGAAACATTGAAGGAGAAAAGTGGTAAAAAAGATTTGGTCCCGGAGGTGTTGAAAGTTTTGAATCGGTTGATCGAAATGAATTCGAACACAAACAAAGTATCGACACAAAAAAGAAAAGAAAACACTAGCATAAAGATGAATCAAAATTAAATCAATGATAATGGAGGAATATTGTCACGGATCGAAACCCAAGGTTGAGTTGTTGCATTGACAACCGTATTTAAATAAATTTCATTCATATTTTTGATATGTTAGTTGTTTGTAGTTTGTTTAGAAAAAAAGTGATGTTGTTAATGGTGAAAAATGGTTTTGTTAGAAAAAACTTCACTAATACAAATTAGAAAAAAAATGCATGTAGAAATATATTAGTAAAGTGTAAGATTTTTAATATGCAAGATCAAAAAAAAGTTAGTATTTCTAATGTAGATATGAACCGTAAAAAAAAAGTGGTTCGATTAAAATGATAAATAAAAATGGCTTGTAAGTGTGAAACCGTGAGATTTGTTATACAAAAAATAAAATGTAAAAAAACAATCAACCTTCAAATAAACATCACGTGGTTAGAACAACAAACGAGATAAAATAAAAGGAATGCCTCATATGAAAATCATCGGCCAAAAACTAGATACAATTTGAAAAGAAACTTTGAAAAGAGATTGAAAAAATGTGTGTGTGAAATTGTGGAAATTTGTGGGTGATTGTTGGTAGAAAGAAAAGAAAATGTTAGTGTAGGAAATATGCAATGAAAAAAATATGGTGTCCTCTCCTTTGTTGTATCAAAATTGGCCTCTATTTATAACAAAGTATTAGGTTAAACAAATATAGAAAAAATTAAATATGATCAATGACTCAAAAAATTTCATTTAATTGTGATTTGTAATTTAATCAATTAATCAATATTTTCCTAATTTCTTTTTACTTGCTCCCCAAGATTTGAAAACATGCCAAAATAAGAACAAATTGACTTTAAAACTTTCCTTTTTTTGATTTTGGTCTAAAAATGCATAAAATGATTAAAAAAGTAAAAAATAACATTCTTGAAAAATACATAAATAATAAAATTCAAAAATTAGTATTTAAATAATAAAAATATGATTTTATGATTTTTTTGAAAATAGATTTTAAAAGAAAAAGAAAGTTAGTAACAAATAACAAAAAAAATGTTAAAAGTGCAAAATGTGAGATTCGAACCCATGACCTCACATTTATAAAGCTTACCTCCTTACCAATTGTGCTATCTTACTTATTCAAAATAAAAATGCAACTGAAAGTATATGGAGACGCGCAAGTATTTGTCATATTTAAAAATACAAATAATTTGAAATAAATTATTATATTTTTAAATAGACCTTGAGAACGAATATTTATAAAAATCCCTGGATTATTAGTGTAATAAACCAAAAGAAATTTAAAACAAAGTTTAAAAATAATTTTGACCTTAGTACCGAGTGGGCAAATTTTGGGGTATGACAGTATCTATAAGGCGGAAAATAGGTGGTCGATACAAAACCAATGCTACAGATTTTGGATCAACAATTTCTGATTCAGAAGATTCATCATTAAAAATATCCATTCGGTCAGCAGGTGGTTGCCACTGAACATTTTCAAGCTGCACTAGAGGCTTCTCGTTCCAGATATTGTAAACTATTGTCTCCAAACCATTCAGACACTTAGCAAATTTCTCATGAACATGAGAGTAACACAATTCTTTGATTTTTGAGGGATTCAACATTGAATCTCCTTTTGAAAGTTCCCCACAGATCAGCTGATGCAGCTGGATTCAGGTTGCTGGCATAGTCTTCCTTCAGCAGTTCTATCTAACCCTGCATTTCTGTTTCAAACTTCTACAAAAGTATACTAACATCTATGTGAACATCTTTCTTTTTGGGTTGTGATTTAAGATCAACTATAGTCCTTAGAAAGTCAGTTAGGTGATGGTTTAGAGGTTCTGGAGTGGAAGGTAAGTTTGGTGGGAAAGGTGAATTTGGTGGGGAAGGTGTAGGTTCAGAGGTTGGATTGATATTTTCTGGATAGTGAAGAGGTGAAAGTTCTGTAATGATGGTGGTTTGGTATGGTGGAAGTTCTGGAGAGTTAGATGGTGCAAGTTCTGGAGAGAAAGCGGTTTGTGGAAGTTCTAGAGAATTTGGAGTGATGGTAGGTTCAGAGAACGAAGTGGGAATGTGTTGTGGAGACTTAGGCACTAAAAAAATATTTGTTGATGCTATAGAGATAGAAGGGAGTTGAGTGGTCAGAGGCACATTTATGTCTGGGATTCTCCAAGATCCATCATACCATTCAGTGGATTTTGGTGACACTGGTCTACGGGGAATGTTGCAATTGTTTTTGGAAGTGGTGTTTGAGGTGGTGTTTTAGAAGAAATCTTTGGATCTGTTTTGTGGGGAACAGAAACAAGAATTTCCTGTTGAGGACTAGATGGTGTGATGATTGGTGATTGTGTTTGAGTGGTGTGTGGTGGAACTTCTGTGGTGGGAACATCAAAGTTATCTATGTCAGATAACACTTGAGCAATTTGAGGATGGATTTCTTGAAGTTCTAGGGAAGTGGTAAGGTCAATATCTACTTCTATGTTACCCATAGTTTGGGGTGCAGAAGGGTTAGAAGTTTGTGTGGTGTTTGAGGTATATGTGTCATACCCCAAAATTTGCCCTCCTACTTCTCAAGACATTTCATACATCCATGCTCAAGGATTCCTCAAGGGTTGATCAGACAAACCCTCTCCTAGACAATCAACCCAAACTAGGGTTTGGCTATCCATAGATCCAGATGGACTTCCAACATCTCCAATGGTCATCATGCCTCCTAATATGCTTCAAAGATTCTCCATGTCAAGTTTCAAGCCTCACAAGTCAAATTTCCTCAGACAATTGCTCAGATGGTTGGAAATCTGTTGTATTGGACAAAAAGTCAACTGTGGTCAACATACAGTCAAACTTCATGATTTTTGGTCAACATTCTCATTTTGAAGTCACATTCATCATTTGATCAAGGGTTGATCATGATTCATCAAGAAAACTCAAGATTTGATCAAAAGTCAAACTTTCCAAATTAGGGTTTTCTAAGGAAAAGTCAACTGAACTTTGACTGAGCATAACTTCTTCATACTTTCTCATAAATTTTTCCACCACCTCTAATTTTGAAGGAAATTCAATTCTCTACAACTTCATGTCTCACAAGAATGTTCAAAAAATGCTTCATTTGGAAGGTATGGATGAAAACATTACAGGTCCTTTTCAAAGTCAACAAAAAGTCAACTTTTTGTTTTGAAGATTTATTGAGCATGTAAACTCCAATTGAGATGAAACCAAAGAGGTTGGTTAGAGGACACTTAGAGCTTTCTAAAAAGTCCAAGAACACTCAAAAATGTGGAAAATTGATCAAAATACACCATTCAGAAGTTGGGCACTTTTGAACAATTGCACAAAAGGAGATATTTGTCAAAATCCAATTTTTTCCAAATGGGCCTATAATTTTATGATCCAAACTTGATCATAATATTACTTGTGACCTATTGAAGCTTTGCCATGACAATTTTCTATTTTATTGATTCATTTTTGAATTTAAAACCATTTAATTCAAATTTAAATTATATAAAATATGAAAGTAAGATATATTTTCAAAAGGAGTGGATTTTTATCAAGCTTGAGGTCCAAGATAGCCCACAAAACATACCAATTTCGTGATTGCTTGCACATGGAAGAGAAAATCAAATTTTCTCCAAAATTTGATTTTTATTTGAAAGGAATTTATTGCACATTCAATATCCAATCTTTTTTCCTTCTTTTTGCTCTCCTATTACACTCTATAAATACCAAGCAAGTTGCACAAGACAAGACACGAAACCCTAGCCCTTACAACAACCCTCACTTTGCTCAAAATTTTCACAAAGTTGTGAAAATCGAATTTCAATTTGCAGCAAGTTTCAAGGAGTTCTAAGCCTTCCATTGTGTTCCTTGATATCCCAACAAGCATTCTCAACCCTTACACGAAGCTAAATCCTCCCAGATCAAGCCATCTAGCTCTCACCGGTTTGGAATTTTCTTAATTTCGATTCTCATATTTCATGCATTACTAATTGTTTTTGATTGATTGTATACACTCAGGGCACTCATTAGATCATGATTGATGCGTTACATGTGAGGTTTCACGTGTAAAACTCATACTGCCATTATTAGGGTTCCAAGAGCTGTGGGATTCGAAACTCAGGATCCAGGTCGTTTTAGAACAAAAGGACCTCACCATCGTGATCGCAAGGGTCGAATTAGTCGATCTGGGCTTTTATTTTGCTTTGATTGATGCGTTTTGCAGGATTTTCAGGTGGATAAGCTGCCGGAGAAGATGACCGGAGCCCTAGCTCCGGCGTGGACTCCGGCGTTGAATGTCTGACCCTAGCGTGGCACAACGGCGTGTTTCAATTGGCTCTCGCGTTCCACCTGGAGCCCACACGGCTGACTGTGTTTTGAAATCAAAACTCATGACACGTTTTCATTTATAATCACACCTTTTCAATTCCATGACACGAAGTACACGTTGGCGCAGTGGTTAAGGCGTTGCCATGTGAAGATGCTCTCCATGGTCCTGGGTTCGAACCTGGTTAGGACCAAATGTTTTTTTCCTTTTACAAAACTAACTATTTTCATATTTTCTTATTTATTTTTTCTTTTAATATTTTCATTCAATTTAATTTATCTTCTAACATTTTTATCATGCATTTAAAAAACACCAAGAATATTTATTTTTTGCATACTCATCAAAAAAATGTTTATTTAATTTTTAAAATTAAAACTATTATTTTTGCATGCATATTTAATTTAATTGCTAATTAATCATTTAAATGGCTTTTAATTGTTTTTAAATTATCAAATTAACTCCAAAAATTCCCAAAATTTTATTTTATCATATTAATGTCATTATTTGCATAAAAAAATTTTCTCATTCAAAAATGCTTATTTTTACAAACATTTTCCTCTTATGAAATTTTCTTCCGTTTTCCGATTTTGCATCTTTCCACAGGTTATACCTTTTCGGACAATTTTTATCGCTTTTTTCTTTTTCAATTATGTAATTGCCTATGGGATGTAATAGTTTAATTAGGACTTTTATTTTCCACACTTTCAATTATGTATCTGCCCAAAGCCATGTAATAGCATAGGATTTATCTTTCCGCACTTTACATTTCCGCAATTTAATTTTCGTACCCTATAAACTGCTAGTAATTAGGCGTGTATGGCAAGATAAAATTGGACATAGATCACTCATAATTTCAAGATAAAATACCTGAAATCAACACACTCTTTCACACATGCACCCCTTAGGGTAATTCTCTCTCGTTGCCTTTACGAATTCAAATGGTCAAGTCCCTCGAACGTAGAGGTATTCTAGCACCGTTGCCTTCAAAACAAATCATCATAGTCCCTTCGATACAAAGATCATAGACCCATGATGTCGCCTCCGAATACATGATCTTGACCCTCGATTGTCGCCTACAAAAAATGATGATAGTCCCTTCGAACGTGCTAGGATACTTCCAACAAGTTGCCTTCTATGACCATCCGATGTCCCTTCGAATGTCCTTTCCAAATCCAACGAATAGGGTTACCTACCAACTAATGGTATGGATAGCACTATTCTAAAGGAACGAAACAACAAAAACGACTATTCGAGTAGGTGTCATACCCCAAAATTTTCCCTCCAACTTCTCAAGACATTTCATACATCCGTACTCAAGGATTCCTCAAGGGTTGATCAGACAAATCCTCTCCTAGACAATTAACCCAAACTAGGGTTTGGCAATTCTTAGATCCAAATGGACTTCCAACATTTCCAATGGTTATCATCCCTCCTCATATGCTTCAAAGATTCTCCATGTCATGTTTCAAGCCTCACAAGTCAAGTTTCCTCAGACAATTGCTCAGATGGTTGAAAATCAGTTGTATTGGACAAAACGTCAACTGTGGTCAACATATAGTCAAACTTCATGATTTTTGGTCAACATACTCATTTTGAAGTCACATTCATCATTTTATCAAGGGTTGATCATGATTCATCAAGAAAACTCAAGATTTGCTCAAAAGTCAAACTTTCTAAATTAGGGTTTCTCAGTGAAAAGTCAACCAAACTTTGAATGAGCATAACTTCTTCATACTTTTTCAGAAATTTTTCCACCACCTCTTATTTTGAAGGAAATTCAATTCTCTACAACTTCATGTCTCACAAGAATGTTCAAAAAATGCTTCATTTGTAAGGTATGGATCAAAATATTACAGGTCATTTTCAAAGTCAACAAAAAGTCAACATTTTGTTTTGAAGATATATTGAGCATGAAAGGTCCAATTGAGATGAAACAGAAGAGGTTGGTTAGAGGACTCTTAGAGCTTTCCAAAAAGTCCAAAAACATTCAAAAATGTGGAAAATTGAGCAAAATACACCTTGTGCAAGTTGGGCAATTTTGAAGAAGTGCACAAAGAGAGATACTTGTAAAAATCAAAAATTTTGTAAATGGGCCTAATTTTTCTTCATCCAAACTTGTTCCTTATACAATTTGGAACATCCAAGCCCAATGCCACAAATTTTAACTTTATTTTTCTATTTAATTTGGATTTTATTCATTTAAATACAAATTAAATTCAAAAATAAGGTATAAAATCAAAATTAATTGCAAATTGATTTTTCTCGCATTCTTGAGATCCAAGTAACCCATAAAGGCTAGAAAATTTCGAAATTATGATTAATTTGGCAAGAATTTGATTGAAATTGATCAAAAAGTATAAGATTTGATTTTGTACAAAATCAAATAATCTTTGCATTGATTAACCATTATTTGTTCCTCAAATCAGCTCAATTTCCATCCATTATAAATATACAATGTGTATCACACAAGAGAGAACAGAAAAATTGCCTCAAGAACCCTAACCTAAAGTCAAAAAATCCGTGACCTTCAAGCAATCTGCAGCCTTGGTTTCAATGATTTTCAATCGATTTTGAGCATTCCATCGTGTTCCTTGGGTTGTTTAGAGTCGATCCAGACCTTTACAAGTTGCAAAACCATCAAGAATCAAGCAATCCCGATTTCGGTTTGTTCTTCCTTTTCCAAAATCGATTTTCAATTCTCATGCATTATTAACATGTTTTGTTGTTGTTTTTGTGTTTAGAACGAAGCTTGGAAGCTTTCTGGGTAGTTTGATTGAATTTCCATGGCCTAAAACACGAGTTACCATTGCTAGGGTTTTCGGTTTCGAATTAGGGTTTCCTTAAAACGAAAAAATTGGACCAAAAGACCACCACCATCGTGTTCAGGACGATGTTTCCAATCGAACCATGCCTTTGAATGTCATTTATATTGCCTGTGTTTGATTTTGAGATTTGTAGGGACTATAGCGTCGCACTGAGGCCGACGCTATCTTTTCAAAAATTCAAAACGAAGAAGACGATGCTTGGCGCGTGATCTGGACCATCAGGGAGCGACGTCTGTCCAAAATCCATTCGCTCCGTTTTTCAAACACGTGTGCAAGCCAGCTCAGTTGGTCAAGGCGTGGGGTTGTGAAGGCAAGGTCACTAGTTCGATCCCTGGCAAGACCATTTATTTCTGCTTCTTTACAAACTAACATGTTTTCTTATTTTTTTATATTTTTCTATTTAATATTTTTTTCATGCATTTAATTTATCTTTCATAATTTTTATCATGCATTTAAAAAATACCAAAAATATTTATTTTTTGCATACACATCAGAAAAATGTTTATTTAATTTATAAAATTAAAAATATTATTTTTGCATGCATATTTAATTTAATTTCTATTTTATCATTTAAATCACTTTTAATTGATTTTTAATTATTAAATTAACTCCAAAAAATCCCAAAAAAATATTTTTGCATATTAATGTTATTTCTAACATGAAAACATTTTTTTCATTCAAAAATTATTATTTTTACTAACATTCTCCTCTTATTCCGTTTCGGACATTTTTTTCGTTTTCTTTTCATATTATGTAATTGCCTATGGGATGTAATAGTTTAATTATGACTTTTATTATCCGCACTTTTCAATTATGTATCTGCCTCAAAGCCATGTAATAGCGTAGGATTTATCTTTCCGCATTTTACTTTCCGCAATTTAATTTCCGCACCCTATAAACTGCTAGTAATTAGGCGTGTATGGCAAGATTAAAATCGACATAGTTCACTCATAATTCCAAGATAAAATACCTGAAATCTACACACTCCTTTCACACATGCACCCCTTAGGGTAATTCTCTCTCGTTGCCTTTACGAATTCGAATGGTCGTGTCCCTCGAACGTAGAGGTATTCTAGCACCGTCGCCTTCAAAACAAATCATCATAGTCCCTTTGATACAAAGATCATAGACCCACGATGTCGCCTACGAAAAATGATGATAGTCCCTTCGAATGTGCTAGGATACTTCCTACAAGTTGCTTTCTATAACCATCCGATGTCCATTCGAATGTCCCGCTTACATCCAACGAATAGGGTTACCTACCAACTAATGGTATGGATAGCACTATTCTAAAGGAACGTAAAATAACACGAAAACGACCAATTCTGAGTAGGTAATAAGACTTTTAGGTGCTTGCTCAATCAAATACTTTTCACACCTTACACTTTTGTCAAAGTTCAAACTCTTTTCAAAAAACGAAACATTTCCGAACACTTTGTATACATTCCTACATGAATCATAACAAAGTCAAATCGAAATGCCTTTTCAAAACATTTTTGTCAAACACACAGAAAGCACAATTTTTAAAGTGATCTAAGAGCAACTAAGAGCCCGTAGATAACTAAGGATGAAAAGGGGTGCTAATACCTTCCCTTTTCATAACCTTCCCCTTACTCGTAATCTAACGAAGGTATTTTTCTACTTTTACCTTCCTTAATTGGATAAAAGAAAGTCGGTGGCGACTCTTGCTATCCGCACATTTGCGATACAAAACCTACAAAGTCGGGTTCACCGTACATGATCGGTGACTGCCGGATACACCCTAAAGAGAGAATGCCTTAGGATTTCTAGATCATCTTTCGCTTTCGCTTGACTTGCTTGCTTTATCTTTAAAGGTTGCTTGGGTATTATATTTATGGGGATCTACACGGGATCCGTGTTTCCTTTAGGTAAGTAGCAATAAATCGTCGCGACTGTTAGACGTATATCAAAATAGTCAACTTGATGGCTACGTTAGTGTGACACTTTGGATGTCCCGATACTCTTCATTCCCAAGTTGAAGATAGTATTTGGCTTCGTGGTGTCGCCAAGCACTAACTAAACTTTTAGAACCTTAATTGACCCATCTTGGCCATTAGAATGTAGTGAGATGGCGGCTTTGGTGACTAAGGTTGGTCGATACTCGATGCTACGCTCATTAAGATCGACTTTGGGATATTTTCGATCGACCATTTGGTAGTCAGTATTGAAATAAACGCTACGAGAAAGATCAATGATGTGAGATTCCTAGAACACGGTTACTATTATAGGACAGGATGAACCAACTGAAACTTTTGGTGGGGTAATCACCTATACCTCATGCAAGCCTTAAACCTAGGCTCATTGTGTGAATTGTTTGTGTGTGCTAAACATGACATCATGACATCATCACATTGCATATCATTTCTAACTATTTCAAGGACCTAGGGATTTATCTTTGCTCTATTTTGTAGGGATTATGGCTTCTAGAAAGACTATCCGAATCAACTTCATGGATATACCTTCTCAGCTCAAAGAATTGGTTTCAGAGATTCCCGACCATGCTCAGTTCATCAAAAGACATGGTTATCTACTTGATTTGGTTACCTCCGGTTTTGAAGAAGATATGATGCATGTCCTATTCCAGTTCTTCGATCCGAAACACCATTGCTTTACATTCCCAGATTATCAGCTAGTTCCTACCTTGGAAGAGTTATCTAAGCTACTTGGGATACCTATTCTTGACCAAATGCTATTCATCAGTTTAGAAAAGGTTCCTAGGTACGAAGACATCGCATCAGCGTTACATCTTAAGCACTCAGACATTGAAGCCAATTGGGAAACTAGAAGCGGAGTTAAGGGTTTACTTGCCAAGTTCCTAATTAAGAAAGCCCGAGAATTTCTCGAGGTTATGAGTTTCCATGCATTTGAAGATATTTTGGCCTTGCTAATCTATGGTTTGGTTCTATTCCCTAACTCGGATCAATTCATAGATGTCAACGCCATCAAGTTGTTTCTTACCCGCAATCCTGTGCCTACCTTACTTGGAGACATTCTACATTCTCTCCACACTGTACTACTAAGAGACAAGGAACTCTCATGTGTTGCATACCGTTACTTTCCGTGTGGTTTATTTCGCACCTTCCTCCAGTTTGAAGAACGAACAAAGGTGAGATGGTCTCAAAGGTTAATGTCACTCTCATTCGGATATCCGTTGGAATCTTTTCTCAAAAGGACTTCACATTCATTGGCGTTGTGGAGAATTCTAATGTACCACTACTTGGCATAAGAGGAGGTATCACTTACAACCCTTCTCTAGCTCTACGTCAGTTTGGTTTTGCTCGAAGAGATGGTCCACATGATATGCTTCTCCAAGATATTGTGTTCGACTACAATCACGATCTCGGTACCATCGGTTCATACACGCTTGGGGATGGTAAAGAAGACGATACCAAGACTTTGGGACACAAAAATTCCATTCCTTGGGAACCTTACCTCAAATGGGTGCGAGCTCGAGCTCAAAACCTCATGATGCCATTTACACCCGTGTTACCAGTAATTATGGAACCTGTTGCTATAGGTGACGTACCCTATACCATTCTCCATGCCGACATGCTTACTGATTTTGAAGACTTGAAGAGGTCCTGGATTCAACTAAAAGAAGAAAGGATATATTCGAAGCTCAGTGCTATGCAAGCGAGAAGAAGGTACTAGAGTTGACCAAGCTACTTCGCGAGGAGCGAAACATCAACGCCTACCTCAACACCAAGAGGAAGCGCCCATGGGAGACTTAGAGCTTTAGGATTTTATGCTTTTCTTTTATTTTTCTGAACTATCTTTTGTACTTAAAAAGAAAAAGAACAAAAAGAGAACTAATAAATGTTTGTTTGTGCTTGTTTAACAAATTTAAATCTCTAAGGTCCTTGAAAACATTGCATTGCATCCGCATAAACATTGCATATCATAGCATAACATTGCATCACAGGTACATCGAAGATTGGTTTTCTCATTTTCTCGCTATTTATTTTAGAAGAAATGGCTCTTGAACGATCACAAAGATCTCCAAGCTCGTAATGCCGGGCCTGTGGAGATGTTCACTTGGTCCAAGGCCAAGAAGATCCAAGAAGCTCATCAAGTAGAAGAAGGTCGCCGCCTTCTCAACATGGGCAGACATTACAAGGGTGGTCTTAAAGTGGTCAGTCGAATAGAGCTCTCTGAAGGAAGTGTCAAGAATGAGGGGAGTGTCAAGGGTAATGAAGATGACCAGCGCGAGCCTGAGAAGGAAAGAGAGGATCGCTCCGAATATAGCCAGTACTCTGATGAAGGTGACAAGTACAAGCAACTTGAAGACCGTCTAAATGCTGTGGAAATTCTGAAGATGTCCGGGCTGAATTTTGATGATCTGAGTCTCGTTCCTGGTGTGGTGATTCCTCCCAAGTTCAAAGTTCCAACTTTTGCCAAGTATGATGGCATTTCTTGTCCGAAGTTGCATCTAAAGTCCTATGTTCGTAAAAATCAACCCCATCGATGAGAGAAAGTTGTGGATGCTTATTTTCAAGAGAGTTTGTCCGAACTCAATTGGAGTGGTATTATCGCTAGAGAATGACCAGTATCCGTGCTTGGAGTGATTTGGCGATGCTTTCTGAACAAGATGAGTACAATCTTGAATTGACACCCACACGCATGCAACTACAGAGCATGTCTATGGGTCGTGATGAGAAGTTCAAAGAGTATGCTAAAAAATGGAGAGATCTAGCAGGCAAAGTTCAGCCACCCTTGTCCAATAGGGAGTTGGTTGATATGCTTATGGGAACACCGACAGCCCATTCTTCAATCATCCGATTGAAACTCTTCACCGGATTCACCGTGATATTGACAACGGCGATTGGGCGGTATCAAGAGTGGGAAGATTCGAGAGAGTCATCTTCAAATGCTACGAAGAGATCTTTTGGTGGTAAGAAAGAAGCTAATGTTGTGTATGGTCAGAAAAGCCGAGCCAAGACCGACCGTGCTCAATCTGTGGGGGCGTTGTGATCTCCAATCCTACATCAAGACAACCTCGGTGAGACAACGTAGCTAGAACGCCACGAAGACAAGCATAAAGATCAACATGCCATTGTCGCAAGCCTTGCAACACATGTTGAAAGCGTGATTACTTTGAGGATCCTCCTCGAGTGTCAACACTTCCTCTGAGATACAATCCTAATGCTAAGTGCTTACCACTCCAACAGCCCGTGGCACGACACCGACCACCTGGGCTCAAGAACAAGATTCAAGATATGATTGAAGCTAAGCATTGAGTTTGATCCTCGCCGAGACTCCAAATGTGATCAAGCGCCATGCCTAACCATGAAAAAAGTTCCAATGTCGCTGGTGAGGATACTTATGTTTTCAACATAGATGACTTGACCATTCCTCTATCTTAAGATGAATTCTGCAAGGTGTCAATCCAGATGCCCGAGAATTATTATGCCCATATGCACCGATGGTTGTGCTTGGTTGAGAAGACGTATTCAATGCATGATGGATAACGAAGTGAAATATTATTCTAAACCACATGGAGAGTCGGTGAAGACATGTCTAAGCGAAGATCAAGATGTGAATGAAGTTGGTGCATGGGATACCACAGGGCAGCCAAGTGGAAAGTTTGATTACATGGTGAAGTACCATTCACACAGGAGAGCTACAGATTCCTATTGAAGATGTTAAAGGACCGAATGGGTGACGATTTCCGAAGACTATGCTAATGTTAACACAATAAGGATTTCCTCTGATCTGCCTAGAGTGGCACCTCTCATCATTACTTCTCCCGAGCCGATTCCGTATTCCTCGACAAAGCCATCCCTTGGAATTATGGGACGATGTACTATCATGGCGTCAAGCAAGATCCTCGACCATTGAAGATCTTACAATCAAAGCTACCATTCCGACATCGACAACATCCGGATCAAGTAAGGTGACGAAACGAAGAGTTTCTCTCCAGATCTCTTCTCCAAAAGCATGCGACTCCAACAAGATTCCACTATTCAATCCATTCCGAGCTAGAGGAAGGAACCAATGCTCATCCTCGGCCGGAAGTACCAAAGGAAGTTCTTGAGACACCTCGAAGAGAAACGGAGGAAATTAAGATTATCAAAAGTGACTACAATGTTGTGGAACAACAGACAGACCGTCCAAGATTTCCATGCTTCCTCTTGTGCTCGAGGCTCATGCTAACGCCTGGTGAAGTTTAGAATGCTCACGTGCCAAGACACTACTCTTGCGACCAATTTGAAGTTTGTATTGCTAGCTGCTGCAACAACGGCCTAGGCTTCTCGATCTTGATTCGACTCGCCGAAAGAAACACAAAAAGCATCTCTGCACAGAATGCAAGGGCATTACATTGTCTCATGTTTTGGTGGATACAGGTTACGCTCTGAACATCCTACCAAACGCTTTGATCGACTTGATGTTGAAGGATTGGTTCGAAGCCGGTGACATTATTGTGAGAGCTTTTGATTGTTCTAGCGATTCTTGAGAGCTCATTCTACGGTCAAAGTCGGTTCCCGGACTTTTGACTCCACTTTCTTTATTATGGACATCCTTCCGACTTTTCTTGCTTACTTGGCGCCTTGGATACATGGGGGAAGCATACCTCTACCTTGCATCAGTGAAATGCATGAAAGGAAGGTTACGATATGTGGTGAAGAAAATATATGGTCATCTCTGATCATTTCGATACCTGAGGTGGAGGTGAATTCTTGAGACTCCTGTCAAGCTTTTGAAATAATCCGAGTCATGCATGTTGACTCTCATCCTCGGCAACAAGTTCGCCTAGGATGACCTCATTGAAGGATGCTCAGCGGCGAAGAAGAAGGTAGTTCTATTTGGGGTCGCCTCGATCTTCCTTTCAAACTGACAAGACGGGTTTAGGCTTCACCATCAAAGTCGAAGATGATACGCCACGAACGTGCCGGCCAACTTCCTTTCTGCATCAGCCAAAGTGGAATCCATGCTATAGAAGGCGATGACAACGACTTCGACATCAGCAAGTGGATCTTCCCAACTCCCGACAACGGACTCGACAATTGGAAGGCGAAGGCGTCATACCAATCTCTTTAGGCAGAGTAATTGCCTTTGTTTTTGTTTTGCTTTTGCTTTTCTGTTTTGAACAATAAACTCTTAAGCCTAGTGCCTTGCAGGGGCATCATGGCTCGTTTGTGAGGGTTATTATCAGTCATTTGCATATTTTAATTCAATAAAATTGTTGGAATTTTGCATTCAATTGTTGTTTTCTTTCTTTTACTTTATCACCCCTTCAAAAGCTATGTGTTTCTTACACACACCCACGCGATACACTGCAAAATCACTCCGAATCTCGTTGATAACTAATATTATTAAATATGACTTGGTAATCCGATCTACCAAACCGAATCAAAGTGAGGAAGATTGTGAAGTACAGGGAGAACTTGTCGACTGCTACAACAAGAAGAGGATATATACAACCACATGAAGAGTCGATTGAGGTTGTGAATTTGGTCTTGATGAAGACAGAAAGAGATCAAGATAGGAGCAGGTCTTGAGAACAGTGTTAAAGAAAGATTGGTTCAGATGCTACGAGATTATATTGAGGTTTTTGCTTGGTCCTACGAAGACATGTCGGGTCTAGACATTGATATTGTGGTGCACCGATTGCCGACAAGAAGGTTTTCTCCGAAAGAAGGTCCGTCGCATGCGCCACAGATGTCGAGAAAATCAAAGCCGGAAGTTATGAAGCAGTTCAACTCCGGTTTCTTAGTTGTTACTTCTTATCCACAGTGGGTTGCAAACGTGGTACCTGTGCCCAAGAAGGATGGCAAAGTACGAATGTGTATGGATTACAGAGATCTGAACAAAGCGAGTCCGAAAGACGATTTTCCACTTCCTCATATTGATGTTACGGATGACAACACCGCAAGATAAGGTTTTCTCCTTCATTGATGGTTTCTCGGTTACAATCCATCAAGATGGCTCCGAAGAAATGGAGAAGACTACTTGTTACATAGTGGGGCACTACGCTACAAGGTTATGCCGTTCGACTTGAAGAACGCAGCGCCACTTATCGTGCCATGGTGACATTATTTCATGATTCATCATCATGAGATAGAGGTCTCGTCGACAACATGATAGCTAGATCAGCATCAAGAAGAACATCTTGATCATCTACAAAACTATTTGACAGATTGAAGAAGTACAGATGAGACTTAATCCCAACAAGTGCACTTTGGAGTTAGATCCGAAACTCCTAGGTTTGTTGTCGTGGAAAAGTATTGAGGTTGACCGCCAAGGTTAAAGCCATTCAAGAGATGACTCCCCGCAGAAGGAAGTCGAGGTTTCTTGGGCCGATTGAACTACATTGCGATTCATTGCACATCTAACCGCTACTTGTGAGCCAATCCAAGTTACTTAAGAAAGATCAAGTGGTAGAATGGAGCGCCGATTGCGGATCGCTTTGACAAAATCAAGGAGTACCCTGGAATCCTCTTATCCCGATGCACGCGAAGGAAGACCTCTTATCATGTACTTGACAAGATTAGAAAGCTCAATGGGGTGTGTGTTGGGGCAACATGACGAGTGCAGTCGAAAAATACGCAACATACTACCTTAGCAAAAGTTTACCGTGAAACAAGATACTCATTTCGAGAAAACTTGCAACGCTTTAACTTGAGCTGCTCCGATTAAGGCAAGATATGTAAACTCACACTACCTTGTTGATCTCCAGATGGATCCGATAAAATACATATTTGAGAAACCAACTCTCTCCGAAAGAATAGCAAGATGGAAATGATCTTGACGAGTATGACATCAAGTACACTTCTCGAAAGCGATCAAAGGAAGTGTAGTAGCGATCATTTGGCTCATCAAGCCGTAGATGACTATCGGTCTATGCGTTTGAGTTTCAGATGAAGATGTTTTGTTAATTCTGATTACGAAGAACGAGGCCTAGACGAAGGACACGAACAAGGATCCCGATGGACCATGGTCTTTGATGGAGCCTCAAACGCACTTGGCAATGGTATTGGCGCCATCATTACATCCCTACAAAGGACACGCCTTTCACCAGATTATGTTTCAGTTGCACCAACAACATGGCGAATACGGTGTGCATCATGGGTATCAAAGCTGCTATTGACTTAAGAATCAAGTTCTTGCAAGTATACGGAGACTCAGCTTTGGTAATCAGTCAGATCAAAGGCGAGGGATATGAAGCATCCGAATCTCATTCCATATCGAGAGCATGTTCGAGTTTGATCCCTATCAAGAGATCACTTCAATCACATTCCACGAAGAGAATCGGTATGGCGAGACGATAGGCTACTATGTCATCTATGTTCAAGGTCGATGGGACAACGAGGCTCCTTAGATCATCATTGCGAGTTTAACAAACCATCGTATTTGAGCTTGATATGTAAGAGAAACTTACTATGGACGTGAAGAGTATCTTGAGACTTAGGAATATCCCAGAGGCATCCACATCCAGAAGAAGTTTTTGAGAAGGTTCGCATCCAAATTCTTCCTCGGAACGACATCTTATACAAACACAATCACGACTTGTGTTTACTCATTGTGTGGACTGACGGCGGCACGTGTCATGGAAGAGTTACGAGGCGCATTTGGTACCCGTTCCGATGGACATACGATGGCTAAAAAGATTCCGAGAGCGAGGTAACTATTGGTCCACCATGGAAGGCGATTGTCACCCTATGCTCGATCTTGTCGCAAATTCGTTTATCATGGACAAAGTGCACGCACTACCTCCGGTACCTCAGATCTTACAATGACTCCCTGGCGTTTACAATGTGGGGCATTGACGCGATTGGAGAAATCGAAGCCTGACTTCCAATGGAATCGTTTCATCCTTGGCAGCGTTGACTATTTCAAAGCGGGTAGAGCAGCCTCGTTGCATACATTTACCAAGTATGTCGTGGCTCGATTCATCGAACATAATCTTATCATCGGTATGGCACTCCCGAGAAAGGAATTATCACGAGATAATGGCTCTAATCTCAACAACAAGATGATCACTTAGAACTGCGCATGCGGTTCAAGATCAAGCATCTAATTCTTCTCCATATAGGCCTAAGATGAATGGCCAGTGGAAGCCGCCAACAAGAATGGTAAAGGTTATCTGAGAAGATTTAATGACTTACAAAGATTGGCGAATGTTTACCATTTTCTCTTCATGGTTATATCACTTTCTGATGCGGACATCAATAGGGGCAACCCCCCCTTTCTCTTAATACGGTATGAGCGGTCATACCGTCAGTTTAAATACCCTCAACGAGTCCTCCGGGGCCTTGAGTTAAGCGAAGAGTTGGATTTCAGACTACGCGCCGGCATTAACTTGATTGATGAGAAGCGACTCGCGTCCATACGCCATGGGATCTATCGAAGCGAATGATTAGAGCATTTATAGAAGGTCAAGCAAGTCTACCAATCGGTGATCTAGTAGTCCAAAACATCATTCTTCCATAAGGTGATCCCAGGGTAAATGGACTCCACCTAAGAGGACCATTTGAGTCAAAAGCAGTATTTTCAGGCGGAGCTATGATACTTAACCTGATGGATGGTGAAGACTTCCCACACCACCTTGAGCCTTGAGACATAGTCAAAAATACTACGCCTCAAAGAGACCCAGCTAGGTCGGTGGCCTAAGCAGTAAGGGCATCTGGCAGACAAGAGTTCGGGAAAAGTTCAGGATATACAAAGCATGTACACACGGCAAGTGGCGAAAGGCGGCAGGCAAAAGGTATCATTGGGCGAAAACCGAGAAAATGGTCTAGGCAAAGTTAGGGATTTAAGTGTATCGGTGGGCCCGACTTTGTAGGATTTTGTATCCAAATGTGCGGATAGCAAGAGTCGCCACCGACTTTTATTTTATCAATTAAGGAAGGTAAAAAGTGAGAAAAGACCCGTTAGATTACGAGTTAGAATGGTTATGAAAAGGGAAGGTATTAGCACCCTTTCCATCCGTGTTATCTCACGGGCTCTTAGTTGCTCTTAGATCACTTTTAAAATTGCTACATGTGTTTGACAAAATGTTTTGAAAAAGGCATTCGCTTTGACTTTGTAATGACTCATGTAGGAGTGTATACAAAGTGTTGGAAATGTTTTGTTTTGAAAAGAATTTGAACTTTGAAAAAAGTGTGTGGTGTGAAAAGCATTTGAGCAAGCAACTAAAGAGACTTATTACCCCTCGAGAATTGGTCGTTTTGTACTTCTCATTCCTTTAGAATAGCTAGCCATACCATTAGTTAGTAGGTAGCTCCATTCGTTGGATGTAGCGGGACATTCGAAGGGACATCGGATGGTCATAGAAGGCAACTTGTGGAAGTATCCTAGCACATTCGAAGGACTATCATCATTTTCGTAAGCGACAATCGAGGTCAAGATCATGTATTCGGAGGCGACATCGTGGGTCTTATGATCTTTGTATCGAAGGGACTATGATGATTTGTTTGAAAAGCAGCGGTGCTAGAATACCTCGTTCGAGGACATGACCATTTTGAATCGAAAGGCATCGAGAGAATTACCCTAAAGGGGTGCGTGTGTGAAAAGTGTGTTGATTCGGATATTTTATCTTGAAAATTAGTGAGCTATGTCCATTATTATCTTGCCATACGCCCTAATTACTAGCAATTGATAAGTGCGGAAAGTAAAATGCGGAATGTAAAGTGCGGAAGGTAAATCCTACGCTATTACATGGCTTTGGGAGGATACATAATTTAAACTTCGGAAAATAAAACCTAAATTAAACTATTACAACCCATGAGCAATTACATTATTGGAAAAATAAAATGATAAAAAGAAAACGTCGAATCAGACAACACTGTGAAAGAATAAGAAATCGGAATATGATGGAATCGAAATAAGAGAAAATGTTAGAAAAATGCAAATTTTAATATGAAAAATTAATATATCTGGAAATAAGATAAATAAGTTAAAATAATTTTTGGGATTTTTGGAAAAGATTTAATAATTAAAATGCAATTTATAATGATTTAAATGCAAAAATAAAAATAAAATAAATATGCATGCAAAATTATATTTTTAATTTATTAAATTAAATAAAGATTTTATGAAATAATGTAAAAAGAAAAATGTTTTGGTAATTTTAAATGCAGAATAAAATATGAAAACAATTAAAATAATGAAATATTAAAAATAGAAAATATAGAAAATATGAAGTTTGGAAAGGAATAATAAAAGCGGTTTTGGAAGAGGATCGAACGAGGGACCCTTGGTTCGGCAGCAGGGCAGCCTTACCACTGCGCCATGGCATGCTTTGTGTTTGGAAAGCGGATGATGAAAGCAACACGCGTCGTCGTGCAGGTAAGTCAAAACCTGATCGACATGGTAGGGTCCTCGGATTAATGAGCGAATCGAGATCGCCATAGGCCACGCATTCCTCGCCGGTCAACGGTCAGCGGCTGCGGGCCCTAACTCGGTCGTCTTCTCCGATCACCAAAAATAAACAGGAAAAAAACCGACGATAAATGGAAAGGGGACCCTACCCTAAATCGACCTGCGAATCCATGGTGGTGTTAGTTTCGATTAATTTTGTAAGACCGGTTGAACTCGGCGTTCAAACCTAAACATGGCATCATCGATTTTATTTCAAGCTTGTGCGATGGCCCGGATCATGCATAATGAACCTAATGAACACAATAAAGCATTAGAAACAATTAAACAAGCGAAATAATCAAATGCAAAAATCAAGAAAAGTTGAATATGTATGTATCGTGATTACGGGCGTTTAAACCATAACGGTATGTACTTCAAACTTACTCCCAGACACGATGGAATGATGTTTGGAGGCTGAAACTTGCTGGAAATTAAATTACGATTTTCAAAATTCTTGAAAAATTTGGCAAGAGTTTAGGTTTGTTTTTAGGTTAGGTTTAATCCTTTGTATTGGTGCATCTTTGAAGTATTTATAGAGGAATTGGATGGCAAAAGGAGTGAAAAAGATTGCTTATTGATTGTGAAATATTTTCCAATAAAAACAAATCAAATTTGAAGAAAATATGATTTTCTCATCAATGCATGGCTTGCCCAATTTGGTAAATGGTGTGGGCTTTCTTGGACATTAAGAGATATAAATCAACTTAATTGAAAAAATAACTTAATTTTCATATTTTACATAATTTATTTTTGAATTAAATGTTGTAAAATTCAAATATAAACCATGAAAATAGAAAATCACCAATGCCAAGCTTTTATGGGTCAAAATATTGTATCATGAACAAGTTTGGATCAAAGATTATAGGCCCATTTGGAAAATTTTGCATTTTGACCAAAATGTCCTTTTGTCAATTGTCCAAAATTGCCCAACTTGAATAGTGTATCTTGCTCAATTTTCCACATTTTGAGTGTTCTTGGACTTTTGGAAAGCTCTAAGAGTCCTCTAACCAATGTCTTTGGTCTCATCTCAATTGGAGTTACCATGCTCAATATCTTCAAAACAAAAGTTGACTTTTTGTTGACTTTGAAAATGACACGTAATGTTTTGAGCTATACCTCTCAAATGAAGCATTTTTGGACATTCTTGTGAGACATGAAGTTGTAGAAATTGAATTTCCTTCAAAACAAGAGGTGGTGGAAAAATTTCGAGAAAGTATGAAAGTTATGATCGTCAAAGTTGATTGACTTTCATCTAGAAACCCTAATTTAGAAGTTTGACTTTTGAGCAAATCTTGAGTTTTCTTGATGAATCATGATCAACCCTTGATCAAATGATGAATGTAACTTCAAAATGAGGATGTTGACCAAAAATCGAAGTTTTGTTGTATGTTGACCAGTTGACTTTTGTCCATACACGATTTTCGACCATCGAACAATTATGCGAAACTTGACTTGTGAGGCTTGAAACTTGACATGGAGAATCTTTGAAGCATATGAGGAGGCATGAAGGCCATTGGAGATGTTGGAAATCCATCTTGACTTGAGATACCAAACCCTAGTTTGGGTTGATTGTCTAGGAGAGAGTTTATCGATCGACTCTTGAGAATCCTTGAGTATGGATGTATGAAATCTCTTGAGTAGATGGAGGGCAAATTTTGGGGTATAATGGCTGCCCTGTTCAATCTTCTTGTCTTGGAAGGTTAGATTGACATGCTTGTCTTTGACTGGAGGTAGAAGATGATTGAACAAGAATACACGAAAATTTGCATGGTTGGTGGATGATCTGAGGAAGGCTTCTGAGATGCCATTTAGAAGTTGGAGACTTATTTGGGGAGCAGTCGTCGCTAGACTCGAGGGTTGTAGGGAGGCAGCGGAGATGGGCTTAAGATGCCATCGGAAGGTCGATCTTTGGGGAGTGAGCATATGTTAGACTCTGTAGATGTTCTGGAATGGAGGAGATGGGCTTAAGATGCCATCCGAGAGAGGAGTCGTACGTTAGACTTCGTGTTCACTTTGAATGAAGTTATTGGTTTGTATTGATTTTAACCATATGCGGCATTCGAAGTGAAGAAATTTGACAGTAGTCGGAGATGGGCTTAGATGCCATCAAGGCAAGGTGTCATGGGACTACGTAGTTCTTTGTTGATAATAAGGATCGAATAAATCTTAATGTTGATTACTACGAGGAGATTGTAGTTGGCAAAATGTGGATAGCTTCCACATTGTGCATCGGTGTTGATCCATTGCTGTTATCGGAGGATAACAGTGGTCTTCGGATAGTTTTCCGTCGGTTGGGGTAATCTGGACGATCGTCGGAGGCGGTCCGGATAGTTTTCCGTGGCTCGGGCAATCACGGACTGTCGTGGAAGTCTTCAGATAGTTTTCCGTCGATTCGGGGCTTAATCTGGACTGTTTGCGTCGAAATAGTACACATTTTTGGAAAACAAGAAAAACTTTGATAGAATATTTGTTAGTCTTATGCAAAGTATGATGCATGCAGTGATATGAATGACATATGCATGAATTATGACTTTATGAGAAATGTATGAATGATGAATGTTGTGATATTTCAAAACATATCCATCTTGAAGAAGATGGGATATTACATTTGAGATTCGACTCACTTGGGGGTGGTGGTGAGAACCACTTTTGAAGGAAGAAAGATCCTGGATTCCTCCGATGCCTATCGACCAAGTCTTGGGCCTAGAATTGTTGAGGAAGGTAGAGATTAGAGCTCGTTGTTGGAGATCTCATATAGACCTATAGAGGTAAGGGCGGTCTGATGAGGAAATTTAGGAGGTGCTCTCTGGGATTTAGTGTAGATCTCGGCTGGAGAGCATTTGATGTTCTTTGAGAGCCGGGCTGAAGAGTCTAGAGTCCGTTGTAATCTCTGGTGGGGAATAAAAGGTGTATGTTTCCTCCGATGCACTATCGACCAAGTTTGGTCTGGATACATTGGGGAGGGAGGATTGAAATATCCAGCAGGATGAAGTGTTCTTGCTTGGAGGCTGATGTAACGTTGCTCGGTTGAGTGGAATCCTTGCTTGTGGATTCCTTATACTCAGTTGGGAAGGTGTGTTGTGGTGACACCTTTATGCTCTGTGGGAACTATTTGTTGACTTTCGTCGTCATCCAATTCACAGAACAGTAGTAAGTACTTTTGTATGTTCACTTTTAGTATGTTTGTGATTAGATTCTTATTGTCAAATGCGTATAGTCATTCAAAGCAAGCGTTGGACTTATTGCAAATAACAACAACGAAATGTAAAGAGAAAGAAGCTATTTTTTTTTTTGAAAGGTGGCGTATGGCCAAGTGGTTTGTACACAAAAAGGTAAAAGCTATGCGGAAACAATCTCGTTAAGTCCAACTATGCTAGTACTCATATATTTCTATCTCATCTCCTTCTGTCCGGTAGAAAGTGAGTAGGCGATCTTAGCCATTTGAATCTTGAATCTTGATAGTAGTGCAGGCGGTGATCTGGAAGAGACATAGTCGTGCGCTTAAATCCTAACTTTTGCCTAGACCGCCCTTCGGGTTTCGATCTCTAGGATACCCTTTTTGCCCAAACCGCCTTTTCGGGTTTCGACTTGCGGTGTACATGTTTTGTATATATCCTTAATTTTTGCCGAACCTTTTGGTTAGCGGGATCTATATTTTGCCTAGGTTGATCGACCTAGCGGGTCTCTTTATCGTAGTATTTTTGACTATGTGCGTTCACGGGGTGTGGGAAGTCTTCACCATCCATGGTGCTAAGTATCATAGCTCCGCGGAAAATCATCTTGACTACAAATGGTCCCTCATGGGTGAGTCCATTTGCCCCAGGATCACCTTGTGGAAGAATGATCGCTTGACTACTAGATCACCGACTTGGTACTCGGTGCTTGACCTTCTTGTTAAATGCTCGATCATTCGTTTACGATAAATCATCCATGGATGGATCTTGGTCGTTTCTCATCAATCAAGTTAATGCGGTCAAAGCGATGCGGACCCGATCGTCTTCGCTAACTTTCGCCTCTGGAGGACTGGTTGAGGTATCGAACCTCGATGGGTAAGGCGGCTTCCATCCGTATACGAGAGAAGGGGTTGCCCTGTGGATGTTCGTCTTTGTAGTCACGATAACCATGAAGAGCAATGGTAACATCTCATGCCAATCTTTGTAAGTCAGATCATCTTCATATAATCTTCTTAATGTTCTTGTTGGCGGCTTCCACTGCGCCATTCATCTTAGGCCGATAAGGAGAAGGTTGTGATGCTTGATCTTGAGCTGCGTGCGAGTTGGTGATCATCTTGTTGTTGAGATTGGAACGTTATACTGTGATAATCCTTTCGAGTGCCATCTGCAAGCGAGATAAGATTATGTTTGATGAATCGAGCCACACATTCTTGGTAATGAGATGCATACGAGGTGCTTCTACCCACTTGTAAATAATCAATTGCCACGGATGAAGCGATGTCCATTGGAGTTGTGGGCTTAATTTCGATCATGTCAATGCCCCACATTGCAAAGGCCAAGAAGTTAAAACATTGATCTTTGGAGATGCGTGTACTTTGTCGGCATCGTCGGCATTTGTGACAAGATCGAGCGTAGCGGTGACAATCGACTTCCATGGTGGACCAATAGTAACTTTTTCTCAAAATCTTCTTAGCCATGGTGTGTCCTTTGAGTGGGTACCAAATTCGCCTTAGTGTAACTCTTCCATGATCACGCATTCTTTTTACGGTCTACAGTAGATGGCACAAGTCGTGGTTGCGCTTGTATATCGTTCTTTGAGAAAGAATTTGGATGCAAATCTTCTCATGAACTTCTTATCATTGTGAGATGCCCTACGGAATATTCACAGTCTCAAGATACCTCTTCCGTCATAGTACCAAGGTTTCTCTTACGTCAAGCTCACAACAATATCTTTGGTTAATGAACTTCTCAATGATGATCAGGGAGCCTCGTTGTCCCATCTAACCTTGAACATAGGCGACATAGTAGCCACGTCACCTTAATGATTCTCTTCTCGTGGAATATGATCAAAAGTAATCTCTTGAGTAGGATCAAACTCGAACATGCTCTCGATATGGAATGAGATTCGGATGCCGTATCCACTCGCCCTTAATCGGTGATCACTAAAGTGAGTCTCCATACACTTGTAGAACTTGATTCTTAAGTCAATAGCGACTTTAATACCCATGATGCGCCATTACGGCCATGTTGTTAGTGCAAGTGAAACATAATCTGGCGGTGAAAGTATGTCCGCTGTGGGGATGTAATGATGGCGCCAATGCCATTGCCAAGTCGTTTGAGGCTCCATCAAAACCATAGTCCATCGGGATCCTTGTTCGGGTCCTTAAATGCAGGCACAGGTTCTTCATGATCTGTAACTAGTAAAACATCTTCATGCGGAAATTCGAGCGCATAGGCGATAGTCATCTCTGACGATGAGCCAATGATCGGCTACTACACTTCCTTTGATCGCTTTACGAAGTGTCTTGGATGTCATATTCGGTCAAGATCATTTGCCATCTTGCTATTCTTCGGAGAAATGGTTTCTCAAAGATGTATTTTATCGGATCCATCTTGAAATCAACAAGGTAGTGTGAGTCAACATATCTTGTCTTAGTCGGTGAGCCAGCGTTGCAAGTTTTCTCATTTGTAGTATCTTGTTTCCGATCGGTAAACTTTTGCTAAGGTAGTATATTGCATGCTCTTCGACCGGACTCGTCATGTTGCCCAACACACACCCCATTGAGTTCTCTAACATTGTCAAGTACATGATAAGAGGTCTTCCTTGACGGGCGGCATCGGGATAGGAGGATTACATGGGTACTCCTTGATTTTGTCAAAAGCGATCGGCAATCGTCGTTCCATTCCTACTTGATCTTTCTTAAACTTGAAGATTGGCTCACAAGTAGCGATTAGGTGTGCAATGAATCGGCAATGTAGTTCAATCGGCGAAACCTCGACTTCCTTCTCGGTGCGGGGGTGGCATCTCTTGAATAGCTTTAACCTTGGCGGGATCGACCTCAATACCTTTCCGACAACAAACCCTAGGGTTTCGGATCGACTCCAAAGGTGCACTTGTTGGGATTAAGTCTCGATCTGTACTTCTTCAACTATCAAACAGTTTGCAAATGATCAAGATGTTCTTCTTGATGCGTGATCGAGCTATCATGTCGTCGGCGTAGACCTATCTCGTGATGAATCATGTCATGTCACCATACCGCCGATAAGTGTGCGTTCTTCGTCCGAGCGGCATAACCTTGTAAAAGTGCCTTGTAGTAACAAAGTAGTCTTCTCCATGTCTTGAGGCCATTTTGATCGATTATGTAGGAGAAACCATCCATGAAGGAAAACCTTATCTGGCGGTGTTGTCAACGAACATCAATATGAGGAAGTGGGAAATCGTCTTTCGGACTCGCTTTGTTCGATCTACGTAATCCACATTCGTACCTTACCATCCTTCTTAGGCACGGGTACCACATGCAGGGGATGAAGGTGTGGCTGAAACCCAGTGAGCGCTTCATAACCCGACTTTGATTTTCTCGACATCTCGGGAGCATCACGGCAGACCTACATTTCCTTTGGGAGAACCTTCTTTTGTCGGCAATCGGTGTACCACAATATCAATGTCTAAACGGCATGTCTTATTATGACCAAGCAAAAACCTCAATATAGTCTCGTAGCATCCAACCACCTTTCTTTAACCATGTTCTCAAGACCGCTCCTATCTTGATCTCTTTTACATCTTCGTCGGTACCCAATTCACAACCTCAACTTGCTCTTAGTGTGGTGTATCTTCGCTCTTCTTCTTGTTATCGTCGGCAAGTTCTCACGGCACTTCACAATCTTCCTCACTTCGTCTTGGCTTGGTAGATCGGATTATCGAAGTCATATTTAGCACTAGCATTTGTTACTTGAGATTCGAGTGATTACGATGTATCACGTGGGTGTGTAAGAACACATAGCTTTTGAAGGGGTGATAAAGTAAAGAAAACAAACAATTGAATGCAAAAGTCCAGCGATTTATTGAATGAAAATCATGAAGCGACGGATAATAACCCTACTGAGCGAGCCATGATGCCCGGAAAGGCACTAGGCTTTCAAAGTTTATTGTTAAAACATAAAGAAATCTGAC
Organism: Vicia sativa; assembly: GCA_021764765.1. NCBI lineage: Eukaryota > Viridiplantae > Streptophyta > Magnoliopsida > Fabales > Fabaceae > Vicia > Vicia sativa. The sequence goes on along the minus strand of CM038796.1, from coordinate 82,369,442 downwards.
AAAACAAAACAAATAAACGACTAAAGGAGATTGGTATATCTTGATCTTCCAATTCTTGAGCCCATGATCAGAGTTGGGAAGATCCACTGGCGATGTCGAAGTCGTTGTCGTCGTCTTCTATAGCATGGATTCCACTACGGTGATCACGGAAAGGAAGTTGGCGGCACGTTCGCGGCGTATCATCTTGACCCTTGATGGTGAAGCCTAAACCGGTCTTGTCAAATTTGAAAGGAAGGGGAGCTGACCCCAAATAGTACTACCTCCTTGTTCAACAGGCATCTTTCGAGGAGGCCATCCTAGGCGGAACTTGTGTAACTTTGGAAATGTGAGCGACTGCAGGTATTGTTTCAAAAGCTTGGCGAGGTCTCGAAGAATTCACCCTCCATCTCGAGATATCGGAATGCGTAGATGGTGACCATATACTCTTCTTCACCACATCTTGTAACACCTTTCCTTTCACGGTATTTGGTTTACGATGTAAGGTAGAAATGTGACGCCTGCCCATGTATCCAGGCGTCCAAGTAGGCAAAATAGCGGGACGGATGTCCATGACAAAGAAAGTGGAATCAAAGTCGGGAACCGACTTTAACAAGCGAGTGAGCTCTCCAGTCTATGCGCTTAGAACCATCAAAGCTCTCACGATAATGTCTTTGGGTCTCGAACCACCACCCGACATCAAGTCGATCAAAGATCTTGGAAGGATATTGAGGCGAGAACCGGTATCCACAAAACATGAGACAGGTAGTGCCCTTGCATTCAACGGAGATGTGCAAGGCTTTGTTATGTTTCTTTCCGGAGGAGTCAAATCGACATCGAGAGAAGCCTAGGCCGTTGTTGGCAGCGGACTAGCAATACAAACTTGAATTGATCGGTGGTAGTGTCTTGCGGCACATGAGCATTCTTGAAACTTCACCAAGG